>JARHVA010001254.1:2860000-2960000 GCA_037957365.1 Torreya grandis | reverse complement strand
AACACCTCATTTTGTGCACATAAAAAACATCAACACCAATTTTCATGCTTTTTTCTTAAATATTTGACCTCAAAATTGGTCAATACACTTAATATAATATCTCACACCTTTAAAAATCCTCCTAATATATTTATCATATTGGGAAATGAACTTGACCCATCATTAGGCCATACTAGGTCTCTTTGCATATTATGCCTTTCAATGCGAATCACACATAGACCTTGAATACACCTTGAAACCTCTTGTACTATTATAAAAACCTCATTATAATATTATAAACCCTCATACCATTCTCTCATTATTCCAACCTTATTTACACAAGTTGCATACTACTCACCTCAACATGTTACTATGACTATGCCTTTTCACTAGGTCTCTCAAGTTTATGACTCATGAGCTCAGCCTCAATAATAAGAAAGATAAATCAAAATGACATAAATGTCACTTTCATGACATCAATGAAAAATTCATGCATACCTTATAACACATTCTCAATAACCTCCCCCTTTGTCATTGATGTCAACCACTCATTGATGACAATCATTCAAATAAGCTTCTCTTACTGGGATACATCTCCCCAACACAAATCAATCTTCCCCTTTGAAATTAATGACAAAGAACTACCTATAACAAAACATAAATAAATGGGAATAAAATATCATATCAACCATCTCCCCCTATCTCATTACATACCTTAGACATATTCTTCTAGACAAACTGATATGACTCCCCGTTTGACCTCATAGTTTGTTGACTTCTTTCTTACTCTCAGAGATAAATCACCTCCTTATTATCTCCCCCTAAGAAATTTTACCTTATTAGTGACTACTAGGAATAGGAATCACACCCAATTCCCTTCTTAGTTGTTCAAAAGTATCCTTGAAATGAGGCTTAGTCAAGATATCTATGATCTAATCCTTAGTAGACACAAATTCAAGCTTAATACTTTGTTCACTTACCTATTCTCTTAATAAATGGCACTTGATATGAATGTTCTTGGACCTTTAATACATGATAGGATTCTTTGAAACATTTATGGCACTAGTATTATCATAAAATATAGGACTAGGACCATAAAACTCCACCTTGTAGTTTCCTAAGGTTTGTCTCATCCATAGCACCTAAGTACAACATGAAGCCGATACAATATACTTAGATTCATAAATAGATATATCCACTAATGGTTATTTATTGATTATCCATGATACTAGGAATTTACTTAAGAATAACACTCCTCCACTAGTGCTCTTTCTATCATCTAGACTCCCAGCCCAATCTACATCTGTATAGGTTACTAGAAAAAACTTATTGCTCCTTGGGTATCATAATCCATACTCCATGGTTCCCTTGAGATACCTAAGTATCCTCTTAACTAATTGTAAATTAATTTCCATAGGATATTCTTGAAATATTCCCATAGTACCTACATTTTGCATGATGTCAAGTCTAGAGGTAGTAGTATACAACAAACTCCCAATCATTATTATATATTCCATCTAATTGACTCTTGAAGATTCATCTTCCTTGCTTAGTTTACATCATATAATCATAGGTTTACTTACAACCTTATAAGCTTCCAATTTTAAACTTATTTAACATATTTTTTATATACTTGACCTATGAAATGAACATACCTTTTTTAGATTGATTGATTTGAAGTTCATAAAATAAGGATAGTTCTCCAAGCATAGACATTTCAAATTATAACTTCATCACCTCTACAAAGTCCTTGGTCATGTTCTCATTAGTCCCAAAAAAGGTGATATCATCCACATATACTACCACTATTTATTAATGGTAATTTTTAGTCTTGATATAATAGTTATTATTTGTAACTCTTCTCTTGAAACTTTGATCCAAAATACACTTGTCTAGTTAGCATATTAGGCCTTAGGGGATTGTTTTAGACCATAGTTGGTATTTTTCAAACTAAAGACATTTTCCTTGTTATTAGTCAATAAGAAACCCTCAAGTGGTCAATTTATACTTCTTCCTCCAAGTTCCCATTTAGGAAAGTTGACTTGGCATCCATCTAGTATATCTTGAAGCCTTTGAAACCTATGTAGGCAATAAATATGCTAATGGGATCTAACCTTACTATAAGATAAAAATTTTCCTCAAATTTTACTCCTTTTAATTGAGCATATCTTTTACATATTAGTCTATCCCTTTTTTTGGTGAGTTCTCCATTCTCATTCAAATTATTTCTAAACACTCATTTTGTACCAATGATGTTTTTGTCTTTAGGCTTAGGTAATAACTCCCAAGTCTCTTTCTTCTCAATTTGATTTAACTTCTCATTCATGGAGTCTATCCAAAATTTATCTTCACTTACTTCTACATATATTTTAGGTTCAAATTTAGATAGTAAGGTAGTATTCTCTTGATTAACATTACTCACCATTCTTCTCCTTATTTGTATACCTACACTTTTGTTTTCAATGATCTAATATTCAAGATGATCCTTTTGAATCTACCTAGAAGGACCTTTTAATTTTTTTCTCTCCTCAATTTCTTCTCCATCCTCATCTATCTATATTTCTCCTTCATCATTATTTGACTAAGAATAAGATTTCTTTGTCTCATCAACATTCATATTTTTGCTCTCTACCATCTTTTTCAACCTCTTGTTGTAACATCTATAGGCAATACTTATTGATGAATATCCCAAGAAAATACCTTCATCAGATCTTGAGTCAAACTTTCCTAAGTCCTAATCATCTCTCTTGATATAACATTTACTCCCAAATATCCTAAAGTGTTCATCACTTGTAGGTATTCCATTCCATAATTCATATGGAGTCTTATCACCATTGATCTTAATCTAACCTCTATTCAAAGTGTAAACTCCAATACCCACAGCTTCTATTTAGTAGCCATCATATAATTTTGAATCATTCAACATGGTCCTTACCATTTATTAAACTATTTGTTTCTTTAATTCAACCTCCCCATTCTTTTGAGGTGCTCTAGTAGCTGAGAATTATCTTCTTATTCCAATGACCAACTCATCAAAGTCATTTGACCAAAATTCTTCTTCTTTGTCAAACCTAAAAGACTTGATCTTCACATTCATCTCATTTTCAACAAAATCCTTAAAATTTTTGAACTTACCTAGAGATTTTAAATTTTATTTCAAGAATATTACCCAAGTCATTATTTTTAAGTCATCTATAAGCAACATGAAGTATCTATCACCTTGAATACTTTGAATACATCATTTATCATGAAAAGTTAGGGCATGTTGATGGGTGCACATTTGAATTACACTCAATTTTTTTAATCCATCTACATACAATACATATTCTATTTTGGCCTTCCCATTATCCAAGCTCAAATAAACTTTGCCAACTATATTAGTAGATGTGTTATCTCCAAACCTTACTAAGCCTATGGAATTCTTCTTCAAGGTGATTAATTTTTTCTATATCCTATCATGTGACTTGAACATATACTATCTATGTACCATTTAAAAACTTCATTTTGAGTATGAAAAGCAATTTGGGCTATCATAAATTTTTCTCCTTTAGATTCATACTTCTTTTTCATCTTACCCATAGGGTAAACTTTATTGATCCATTATTTAGTATCATGAATATATGTCTTCTTAACATGACTAGTTTTCCCTATAGATCTTGTCTTACTCTCTCATACAACGTGTCCTTTTTGGTTATAGTAATAACATAAGATTCTACTTCTCCATCTATAGTCAATAGTTCTATGTCTAAATTTACCATAAGATAAACAATAACCAATGAAAGAATCCACATACTATGATTGTTTAACATTATTTATCTTTTTATGATCATTATAGGATACATCACTACCTTTGATATCATGTGATGGCACAAAAACCTTATTGGCTTGTTGATGATTGACTTCAAAATTGACCACTTATGCATAGATCTTGATTCTACCAGCTTTATCACACCATGACTAATCAATGAATTTTGGAAAATGACTCTCCTTTTATTATTATTTGAAGCCAAGACATATCATATCACAAAATGAACTTTTACTATCCAAAATATTATTAATCTTTCCATTACTCTCCTTAAATTTTTGATATGTCCTTATCTTGATTGTATCTTGCTCAACTTGTGCCTCTAAAGTCTTTATTTTCATTCTATGTTGGGTGCATTCTTCCATATTATTCTTCTCTTTTAAAAAAATTACATTTTTTTCAATTATTTTGGATTTATCCTCATTAAAATCATAGAAAACACTTTCATTATCAAAATCCATACATGTGCTCTAAAGATCTCCCTTACAAGGTTAGGCCTACACAAGGGACCTTGCTCTAATACCAATTATTAGAAACATAACGACTAAGAGGGAGGTGAATTAGTGTAAAAAATCTTATTTAAATTCCATATATCATTCATTTTTCATTTAAACAAATTTAAAGACATACCAATGCATAATCAATCATTCATATGATCATGAAGTAGGAACATAAAACATGAACACAATATCTATGTGGGAAACCCTCATAGGGGATAAAACCCACTGACACATAGCTTGAAATAAATTATTATAATTAATTAATTAATCTAATTTTAGTGAGGAACCAACCCTCAAAGAGAACCAACCCCTCACTAGTGAAGCACCAACTCAACTAGTCCTTTAGCAAGCACCAACTTCCGAGGAGGCATCAACCCCCTAGGTAACTCAAAACCAACTCATCTATCTTGAACTTATGATCACCTTTGGACACTTTTTTTTTACTCAAATTAATATTAAAACATTATTTTTCTCTTCTCACTCTTCTATCTCTCTCCCATAGCATATTAAGTCTTTTTGCTCAACTAACCCTTTTCTTAGTAGAATTAGGTCATATAACCTTACTCATCACCTGTACAAACATTATTATAATATAATAACATGATAAAAACATTTATATAATATTATTCAAACCCTATACATGGTTTAAAAAACTCTAAATCATTTGCTTATTTCCTCTATATTCTAACTAGTCAAATTAGGTGTATTAGACCTTCTCTTTATACTTGACTCTTGTTGTCACCAATTTTTTTTTTTAAATAACCTAACCATACTTGTATCACCATTATAATATATAATAATACAATTTACATAATTTAAATACCCACCACATAGGTTGGTCACCACTTATATGGACCAAAACCACCATTAGGCCTAGTAGAAACCTAACTCAATTAGGCCTGCTCAAAGCACATGTTTTACTTTGACCACCTTGGAACACTATAAGAATTAAAATATGGATTTAAAAATTATTATATTAAACCAATTATAATTATCCTTATGTCCCCAACACCATTTATCTCATTTCACTCCTTGAACCACACAATTAGGTCTACTCGTAATTAGGCCTTCTGACTTCTAGAAAGTCTATCTTGAAAATATGATGCATACACTAAAATTCGAGATATAAAAAACTAATAAAATCACTTTTATATAACCTAAATTACCTTAATTTCACCACCAATTCCATTATATTTCACAACATAGGGCAAAAGATCTCAAATTGATCATCTTGATATGCTCACTCAGAGCTACATAAGGCCTTGAGAACATAGTCAATAACCTTTAATTTTTGACATATTCATAGGAATTTATCATGAATTAAAATTTATTATAATTAACCTATTATACCTATATAATAACTTCATGTTCATGGTATTCTTCAACTCTATGTAAAAAGACTCAAGAACATCATTCTCACTTATACAAAGAAAATTGTATGTAGCTCCAAAAACATAGTCATAAATATCAATAATTAGAACATATGTTTGAAAACTTTTATGAAATTATAATGGGATATATTATCCTTAATAATCCTTATAAAATATTTGGACTTATATATTAGAATTTTTAATATCAATATTGGTCTTATAGACCAATCTCATATCTTCACCCTACATAGACTTCACTATGTTAGATAGGTCACTTTGAGAAAATATTTTTTATTATTTATAAGCATATTAAAATTTTATATGTGATATATTTATTTAAAAATTACCCCATGCATTTTAATCCATCTCTAATCCACTAGAACCAATCCCTAATCTCATTCTCACTTCTACTTAGTTTTCTCACTATCTTCCTCATTAGACGTATTTAGAAATAGGACAACTTCCATGATCAGTTTATAATATTTAAGGTTTGAAAATTTATAAATAAATTACATGGGAATAAACTATAATTCTCACACATCATCCTCCAATAATTTCCATGCTTTAAACTGGTCAACCCTACTTGTAATATCAACAATTTAAGAAATAAGGGGTTTCATGTAGCTTTCACTCACTCTTATAATAGAAAAATTCCACCTAGATAAAATTGGAAGGATACTTTGCATTTTCCAATCATCAAAATAGGTCATACAACCTATTTTAAGACATTTTCAGTAAGATGTTTCCTATCATGCCATTATGTGGGTTTTAGGAGGGCTTAGACTGCCTTCCATTCTTAGCAATCATTCATAAAGGATTAACTCTCAACTCTAAAACCAATACCAATAAATTTAATTTATAACCCCTTCCCAACTACCATGAACTACTTGGATCCTCATGTAAAGTTTGCACATGCCAATGAGCATAAGAAAATCATTCTTGGGTCTACAAAACCTCATTCTGTGCACATAGAAAACCTCAACACTAATTTTCATGCTTTCTCCTTTATTATTTGACCTCATACTTAATAAAAAAAATTATACAATCTCTCACACCTCTTACAACCCTCTTAATATCTTTTCTACCTTGGTAAATGAACTTGACCCCTCATTAGGCCATACTAGGTCTCTTTGCATATTAGACCTTGAATTTTTAGTCACACTTAGACCTTGAATACACCTTAAAACATCTTGTATTATTCTCAACACCTCATTTTCATTTAATAAAACCTCATAACATGCTCTCATTTTTCCAACCTTCTTTACAAAATTCTCATACTACTCACCTCAACATGCTACTAGGCCTATGACTTCTCACTAGGTTACTCAAGCATATGACTCATGAACTTAGTATTAAGAAAAAAAATACAACTCATAATGACATTAATGAAACTTTCATGACATCAATGAAAAATTAATTCATACCTTATAACACATTCTCAACATATACAATCAAATTAATATTTTAAATGTACTTTATATATTTAGCAGAACTCAACATTTTAATTTAGAATACTCCTTATCTAAATTTTCAAACAATTGGCCTATTTTAAAATATTTTTATTCGTTATTGTGTATAGGATATTCTACCATTTAATCGTCACCCAAAATTAAATATCAAAAATGGTTAAACATTTGGTGAACCCAAACTCTGTAGATTCTCATATAACTCCTAACTTGCTTTAGGATTTTCATCCTTCTAAGGTTTATGCTCATTGTGTATATTCACATGTTTTATATCATTTATATGCAACCTAATCTTATTACTATATTAGGTTACATTCTTATTAAACATACTGAACTACCCATTTGTCCACCTCAAATGTCTTAAGTTAATACCATGTCAAATTCTACTAATAATGAGAGTGTCAATAATGACAATGAAAAAAATATTATATAATATGAATCTAATCATGAGGTTAATGAAAAAAATGAAAACATGAGAATGAAAAATTAAATCAAAAATAAGTTAAATCTATTACATTATTTTAAGAGAACATTCATGAAAATCCTGAAGATATCAATAATATCCTTATTGGAAACTCAAAAAGTAAAATTTTTTAGTGAACAAACATTACTCTCCATTGATAAAAATATTGGGGATACTATATACTATAATACATCCCTTCCATTTTCCCACCCTTATAGCATAATGTTTCCTATTACATCTATTAGGGGCACAAGATATGTTTTCAAACCATTGATCCCTAAAAATCAAACAACTATTACCACATCCTCCGTGGGAACAATTAATAATTAAACTTAATTATTGGTTTTAATGCCTAAATCAACACAAGTGGTGATTTTATCCCCTTAGGTCACTTTTCAAGTATCAAATATAAATACCAATGGGTCTGCTTTACAAACTCTCCTCCAAGTTATAGAATCTTTTGCAGTTAAGGTTACCAACATTGAAAAAAAAAATCAAGTCATGATATTGATTTGAAATATGTATTACATAATCATATATCACCTAATATATACTTTCACCTTTTTCCAGCTAGTGTTGTTACACCTAAGTTCACATTTTATGATGGTGAGGGTGATATTTAACAACATATTTGGTTTTTAATGTAGCATGCCTTGATTATGCTTCAAATGATAAAATTTTGAATAAATTATTTACATGGAGCCTAAAGGGATATGCTTTAAGATGGTTCTATGACTTACCAATCTAAACATTCAAATCATTCAAATCTTTGTCAAATTATTTTCTAGCATATTTCTCTATAAAATTCACAGAAAATATGTCATGTGCACAAATTGATTAGATCAAACAAGGAACCAATGAACCTATTAATCAAAATGTTTTAGGTACAAAATATTTTTTTTCAAAATGAAAAATAAAATGGAATATAAAGATATTCAAGACATATTTAATCAAAGTTTTCTTGCCCCATTACATGAGTTCATTATTTTCAAAAAGTTTAAATCTTTTGATGACTTGTGCCATAATGTATGGTATCATGAAATGAAACTTGTTTCACTAAAGAAACTTAAGTATGTATCAAACACACTAAATACATCTACTACTAAGTTTCATATTAAACCAAGATACAAGATAAAACCTATAGAACCTAAACAGGAAGCAATCATAATGGTGAAAATTGTATCATATAAACCTAATTGACTCATCTTTTCCAATGCACCTAATAGATAATTTACATGATTACCAAAGTCTATAGCTTTGTTACTTAAGAGGCTTATGGATATAGACACTATTTTTGAACTATGTAGCACCTCAGTCTTGTACACTTGGAAAATACATATAATGGGTGTACCTTAAGATTTTAAACCTCTTCTACTACCAAAAGTCTCACATACATTATATGTAAGTTCCTAATTTATTATCTCTTAGTCTAACCAATGTTATTATAATCACTCAGACCTTCTACCTTGATAAAAATGTTATAAACCTATTTATATTTCATCTCTACAACTTCTTGACCTACACCTATTTTCTAACTACCCAAATACTTGTGTCTCGATCAAACACTTACATAGACTAAAATGTCCTATTCCAACACAAATGTCTAGTGCCCTAAAGTAATCCAATTTACAAATGAAATATATTCCTATGTTTAACCTAATCTATTTAATGTTATATTTTATCCAAATTATTGATATAAATATAATATCAACCCTCATTCAATCTTCACCTAGAAAATACCTAGAAACACCTAATAACTCATAATGATACTAACTAAAATCACTTAATCCAGCACTCAAGTGAGAAAATATTCCATATTTTCTATTGTTTCCATATCAATAATATGGACAACACATCTACAAATCTAAAGTACTAAAGGAGCATTCCATGATCCACATTTTTGAAGTTATAAGCTACATCACCATTATACTTGATTTTCACACATTACATAATTTACACATAAGCCAACACATATGGGAGAACTAAATAAGTCTAAGGCCCTCTTTAGAGTATTGGATGTGTAGGTATCACTCATTGATAGAGGGATATTTTGGTTATCTCTACACCATGTTCCCACGAACCCATTTTTCCCATAAACAATATAACGATGAATAACTAGGGTTTCGCTATTTGAAAATAAAAAACAATCTAGGACCCAAATCTGATGTACCAAAATGAAGGTAAAATAAAACCCAAAAGCATCTAGGTGGTTACATATAATTTCAATAGATATTATATACTTGATAATTGTGTCTAATTTAGACAGTAGAATCAATATAACCATCCTAAATCGATGTAATTGTTTATAACTATAAAGGCATAATTTCCAAAATTAGGGAATTATTCTAGATTCTAGATCTAGTCCACTTTCTTCCTATTCTAGATCTATACCTATATTAGCATCAAAACTAGATAATTATATTGTTCTCATTATTATTTCAATAACTAGCATAGTTTTACTTTTTATCTTTAGCATCTCAGTATATAAATTTGGTATATTTTTATCTATGTTTTGTAATTAATTGACCTACTTTAGAGATAGTATACCATCCTTGTACCCTAGGCTCTATATACCCATTTAACCATAGATTCCCTTAATCTATATTTATAGGGTTAAAACATTCTTATATAATTCCTTTTAGAGTTAAGTAATCTACCTGTACAAAAGGCAACCACTTTAGTTTGATTGTTACCAAGATATACCCCATGATATATTATGTACACTATTGGATAAACAAATGATAAAACTTCATCCTAATCCACATTATACACCACACATATTTGAAAATTTAAAATAATAACACTTTTTCACTTACCATAGTATAAATGGGTACTATGATAATATACTTGAGCAAGACCTTACATAGTTGGCAGATAAGTAAATTATTGCATTCCAAAAAGAAACATCTAGACCTCTTTCTCATAATTTTTATAGTGGTTATTCTAATAGGGATAATACATCAATTTTTTCTCCTTTTAAGTAATATGTGGTCCATCGACCTTTACAAAATATAACCCTTAGCATAATTTCTTCTCCTAATGTACCCTCTACCAAGCCTAATCTTTCCCACACTGATCTTACCAAGGACCCATTGGTTGATTAGGTTATCTATAGAGGGAAACATGAAGTGGGAATACATAAATAGTACATGTGGATACATAAACCAACACATATAAATTCATGAGATATATTTGGATATACATCATCTATAATGAGAGAATAAAAACTTGAAGTTGCATTACCCTTTGATCATGATAGTTAAGATTTATTATTTACAATTGGGTTTCATTTCATATGGTGATTAATCCATTATCACTAAATTTAAGTTTCATTTAATTTAAATATTTTATACTACAATGTATTATATCGTTATCGAAATACTTATTACATAAAACAAGTGCAAGTAACATATGCATAATAAATAAAGAACTAAAAGTACACTTTCATGTGAAGCAAGAAAACTAAATACAAACTTACCAAAATAACATGATATAGTTCTTAATTATACTATGCACCAAATGAAAATATCAATAACATTTAAACATTTTCCTATTACTACTACTTCAAAGAAACCATAGAGCATACTAAATTCTATAGTTGTAAATATTTCCCCTGTACATGTTCCTTGGCAGTACCACTAGCTTATTGAACTAAGTTCCTAATGTGGAAATGCCTATTATCATCCATTAGATGAGATCACATGATATTTATTTATTTCCACATATTTAAAAAATACCAAAAAATTATAAAAACATCAAAAATCCCAAAATATGTTTAACATTTACATATCCTATTAGCTCCTTAACATATATATTTTAGTTTTCATATTAGTAGATGGCATATCAGTACTTCCTATATACACATGTGTTTCACACATATTTTAAGTGTGATTCATGCATGCACATATACATTAGATATGAACTTTTATATGTTGGTTTTTCCCTCTACTCACATCATCAAGATGTTGGGGGAACCGATCTCTTTGACCACAATACATTCAAGTTATATCATTCTATGGTCACTTTAAATTATCATGTTTGACCTTATTTACTACACATTCCTCTATGCCTATTTATATATTTCATAGTTTAATTGATATTATGTGTACTTAATGTTTTTTTTCTAACACATATATCTAGGCACTAGTATGTTATGTGTATTCTAGTTGTTTATGGTTTTATATATGCACTTACTTGAGTGCCTTGCCTTGATATTATCTTGATTTTTTGAGTATTTAAATATGTTCCATAGTTTGTGTCCCTTTTGCATTTGATTAACTCCTTGAAATTTGAATATGTCATTTTTTTTCTTTTTTGACATTTCAATATGTCATTTTTTACTTTGTGGACATTTTACAAAGTCATGTCCCTTTAATTGTGTGGTATTTAAACGTGCCCCTTGTTTATGATCTCCTTGGACCTTTGTCTCTTTATTTCATTTTTAAGTCTTCTTATATGTGTGCTTGATTACTTATAGATATTATATTTTTAATAAATATACATTTCCATGATCTACATCATGAATCTTAGGACTTTATGTGATCACATTATTCATGCTTCAATGATATATCTAACTAGACATGTTCTTTCTATATGTTACATGGTACATTCTTAGTTTACATGGTTATCTTAACATTTTGAGTTAAGGTAACTACTAGTTGATACTTTCCCTCACCTAAAAAGGGAAGCATATTATTAGGGGTATGCCATAGATGCATGACTTCCACATTTAATTCACATGTTCAAATTATAGTGGGGGCATGTTTTGGAAACATGTTATCCACACTTATTAAGTATGAAGCATACCTAGATTATAGTGGGGAAATGTATTGGAAACATGTTCTTCACATTGGCACTTATATCATTTTTCAAATTTCTCCATATACAATGGGGGCACATTTTGGAAACATGTTCTCCAAATTTACACCAATTATCATACCCATATTACAATGGGGGCATGTTTTGGAAACATGTAATCCACATTGAGACTTAAACCAATCCTTTATTTTAGAAGTGTGGGCATGTTTTAGAAACATGTTCTCCACACTTACACCATTTCTTAGTTTCAAATTATAATTGGAGCATGTTTTGGAAACATGTTCTCTACACTTACATAATTTTTAAGTTGACCAATTATGCAGTTATATGGTTTAGATACACATTTATGGTATAATTATAAACATTAGTACCATTGTTATACACATTTTCAAAATGATACATATCTAAGGTTCATATGCTATGACATTTTCACCTAATATTTGAAAATCAAAATAATTTTAGATTCCAAACACTTTTAGGGACAATCTACTACATGAGTTGGTTTTATTTTCAATATGGTTGATTGATAAAATTACTTAATCCTTTAAATTTTATATGTTGTACTTGATTACATCATCCAACATCAATAATTTTATAGTGTGAGTTGACTTGGTTCACTCACACTCAACAAATTATAATTATGATCCAGTTGTGTGGTTATGTTAATCTCAACTATCGATTGGTAACTCATATTTTATCCAAGGTTGAGTGCATGTGTACTCAAATATCTCCCTCTATATATTTATATATATCCACTTTCCAAATTTATATTTTTCTTAATTTTAGTTTTAGTGATTCACAATGATATAACTTTCAAATCAAATTACCAAAAGGTAATATAGTTACATTGATACACAGGTGTACTCCTAAAAATTGATCTCTTTCAATTTTAATCATTTCAATGCTTTCTTAAATACAATAATTATATATTATAACATTCTCTTGGTTATATCCCAATCACTAGAAAATCATAGAAGTTAGACTCAAGTAAAGATGAGGTGTGTAATATGTATCCAGATATACATTTATTTCTTTTAAACTAGAAATTTTATTACAAGATTCAATGGGGGGAATTTAGGCACTATTTATAAATTATATATCACCTCAGTCTTATAGAAATGGTTAATACATATCATGGATCTCCCTTCAAATTATAGACTTTTAGAGCTACCAAAAAGTTTGCATACATTATTTTTTTACCTAATTGCTTATCTCATAGTCTGGATAATGTTATTATAATGACTCAGACCTTCTACCTTGCCTAAAATGTTGTAAACATGTTTATCTTATATCTCTACAAGTTTTAGACCAACACTTATTTTCTAACTACCTAGACCCTTGCTTCATGGTCAAACACCTACATCAAAACAAGCGTTTATTCCAAAGCAAGTGTGTAGTGCCAAAAATTCATTTAATTTTTAGATGTAGCATATTCATATGGTTGGCCTAAGTGATTTAATGTGAGATATTCTCCAAATAAATTTTTATAAATATAATATCAACCATCATTCATTTCTCACCTACAAAAGACTTGAAAACACCTATCAACTCACAAGTATACTTATAAAAATAACTCAAGTGAGTAAATCTTCCCTATTTTTTGTTATTTCCATATCATTTATAGGGACAACACATCTATAGGTATAAAGTATTGAAGGATCATTCCATGATCCACATTTTCCAAGTTCCAAGCTCGGTCAATGTTGTAATTGATTATCACACATTGCATAATTTAAACACAAACCAAAACATATGGGAGAACTACATAAGTCTAAGGCCCTCTTCAAAGTAGTATCTATGTCAGAAATGCTCATTAATAGAGGAGTCTTTGGGGCTACTCAACACCATGTTCCCACTAACCCATTTTTTATAAAAGCTAATATGAATATAAAGAACTAATTCTTTTTCTATTTGAGAAGGAGAAAAAATATATGACCAAAATATAAATACACTAGAGTCAAGGTGACACAAAACCTAGAAGCATCTAGGTGGTCACATATATTTTTAATAGGTCTTCCTTACTATACACTTTCATCCAAGTCAGACATTAATGTCAACATAATTACCCCAATTCAACCAAGTGTATATGAATATAGAGGCATAATTAATAGAATTAAGTGATTTTTTCATAACTTATATCTAGTCCACTTTCTACCTAATCTATATGTAAATTTGTATTAACATCATAATCAAGTATCTTGTTTTCATTGTTATTAAAATATTTATCATAGCTATACTTTATATCTATAGCATATTAGTAGAATAAATTCATATATGTCTAATTGAACTTTGTAATTAATTTACCTAGTTTAGAGATAGTCTACCATAATTGTGTCCTTTTCTATATTTACCCCTTTAACCATAAAGTCCCATAATCTATATTTTTAGGGTTAAAATAATGGAGTTCCATCTCATATCTCACCCTCCTCTTATATATGTTGATACGAGTCAATATATACCAAGAGTATATTATTTTAACACATATTTTAACTATCACCAAGGCACCATTGATATATCACCAAGAGATTCATTGATATATCTACTTAGACATTATAATCTTATATGATACATGATTCACACATATAACATATAGTTACATTATCCTTCTAAGGTAAGGTAACTATTATATTCCATTCCCATCACTTTAATTATACACATACATAGTTGACAACATTTGATATAGTTTACATGATTAAATTATATAATTGGGTCATAATATTATACACATTGCACTGATTTTTAAAAATTTGGGATAATGTTTTTATATTTGTGATAGATAATATACATAATTGTAGAACATAGGTTACAATTTTACAAGAACTTTAGCTTGAGACACATTAGAGGTACATATTCCATGTAATTTCACCAAATATTAGAAAATACATATTTAAACTTATTTATCAAGAAGCATTGATACTTTACCAAGAAGTATCAATACTTTACCAAGAAGCACCATTTTGAGACTTTTATTTATATAGTGGTTGTCTCTTTTTAGTAGTGTGTTTTAGATTAAAATACATCAATGACATATCAACACTTTCCTTTTTTGGTTTAGTTGGTTATACCACTTAAATTTAATTTTATCATATTGTCACTATTGAGATCAACATGCCCCATTCTCCTTAAAATGGGGACCCTATAGAAATTATGGGTTATCCACCCTAATAAATACCTTACCATTGGTATCACATGAATAAAACCCCCTTTTTATGACTTCAAATATTTAAAGTCGTGTTAGTCCATGACAAAAATTAACGAGTTACTTCTGTAAATGTTTCATTAATGTCTAGTTCATTGAGTTTTATTATGATCTGATTTATTTAAAAAGTGCTCTCACAAGGGGTTAAGATTTTAATATCCAAGGTATGATCCCTAAGACTTGATCAATATTACTTAATTAAGGTTTCTAAATCATGGTATTACTTTAGATATGTAAAATTCATATTCGATACTATGACATACCTTGATTTTAAATTTTAGACTAGGGTCCAAATCAGATTCTATACTCAAAGTTGATGAATTTAGACTTATCCTTTCACTTTTATCTCATGATTTTATAACATTTACACCTTTTAATTTGTAAATAATCCAATTCTATCTCAACCTCAATTAACACACAATAATGTCATATGCATTCCTCACTTGGCTGCATAAATGTTTTAGACCTTGTCACATTCCTTCTAGCCTTTAAAAAGTTTGTGAGCCAATGACCCAATATAAATCTACCACCTGGGACTCACTTAAGACATTTCAAGTTCAAAGAGAAGTTACAAAATTTTTGTGACCCAATAATCCAATCATAGTGTGTCACTTGGCATTCAATTGCAACCTTCCAAGGATCCTACTATTTTCTCAAATTTCAAAATCATGTGACCTAATGAGATGTCAATTGACACTCCATCATGGTGTTTTAGCTAACATAATGGGTTAAAATTCAATCAGATCATGATACATGAAATTTATTTTTGGCCTTTCAAGGCCTCAGTTACTTTCTAAAGCCCATGACCTAATGATCTAATTGCATCATGACACTTGGCACTCAATCACATCCTTGCACACGCCATAGATAAGGTGTAATATTTCAATATCAAAAAATATGATTTCATTACAATATGGCACCTATAAACTAGTCACTAAATCTTGGATAGATAAATGCTATGTGGAATATACCCTATAATTTAGAGTAATTTTCCTTTGATCATGTTTTTACCAGAATATACTTCACTAAAAAAGTCAAGCCTGTGGTGATATTCCATGTGAACAAAGTGAAGACAATGATTGGTTGATTTCTATAAATAGAATTTCAAAACCATTAGAATAAATTTGAATAGCCACCCAAGATTTAAATCAAAAAAAGTTAAAGATACTTTCCAACTATGACTCATATCATTTAGTTTGAATTATGAATTTAGAGTTTAAATCTTACCATCCCAAAGTAATAGGTTCATCATTCAACTATTATCTACTTGGAATTTTGAAGCATTGTATAAGTTTTTTAAAGGACTTCTGTGCATTCATTCACTATTAAATCAATATGAAATCTAATCAATTTTGAAATTTAATCCATGGTCAAAGATATAACATCCAAAGCTAAAAATTAAGAACATGTTTCATTCCTCTACTCCTATGGAACAAGCATCATCTTCTAGCACACCAAATTTAATTTTATTGCATTGGCCACCAAAGATAAACATTAGAATGACTTGTTTTACCATGTTGAAAGGATTATGGATATAGAGAGTGATGATGAAAAAGGTTCAAACAAGGTAAAAGATAGGCTATACATTTTATTACTCAAATCTGTAGGGTTACACAAGGTTGCATCTATCCCAAAGGTACTTCCCTACGTGGACTTAGTCTACAACATGTTTAATAAATAAGGGTGTGTTAATAAAATGATTGAATATTTGAATTATATTAATGCAATTTTTTTATATTTAGGTTAGCCTTTCAGGCTTAATACGATTTACCCATATTAGATATAATATATAGTCAAGAGACTCTGACTCGATGGCTCCAAACACATGACATCAAGGAAGTTTTAAGAGAATGGGAAAAAATCAAGGGTAAATTTGTATGTAAAACCAAAATCAAACAAATCTCCATTAACCAATTCATAATATGAAAAATTATGGCTATGGCTATGATGAATCAATTGTATGGGGTCGAAAACATAGGCCATGTAGATGAGAAGTGGGTTTCACTTTTATCTATGATAATAGATGATGCAAAATCTCCCCCTTTGGGATAAATTATATCATGTAACTTGGTATCACATATTAAAAATATCACGTCCAACTTATGGGATCATTTTACATGATTTCCTATCTAGTAAATGCCATTTGTGCCACCCAAAAGTTCCCACAGTTTACAAATTGGGACCCCAAACTAAAATGGATTGTGCCTCACACATTTTTGAAAGTAATAGTATATAAATATAAATAAGATATGAAGGAATTATTTAAAATTTATACCCTATTGTGTATAGGGCCATCCACAAGAGGCCCATGCCTAGACTATCAGAGGAAATTAAAGAAACACTATGCACCCTAGGATTATATTGGTACTACCCAAATTACATAGTAATGAGAATAGTTAGAATTAAGACATCCCTTATAAAGTTTCCCATTATAGTGCTAGATAAGATAATAGAGTAAAAAAACTACCTTTTAATTACTCACAAGGGTGTATGGACTGTGTAAGAAAAAGAAGAGAAGATTGGTTCATCCATAGCTATCTAATATTGGTCGGTTCAAGATAGAGAGCTAAAACTTTGTCATCATTACTACCAAAAAAAGACCCATCTTTGACTTAGAAAGGGATAGCAATAGGGAATGAGATCCATAACATATAACATTCAAACATTCTATCAATCACATGGCATCCCTAAGCATCACCTACCATCATGAAACATAAGATGAGGATAGGTTCTACATCAATGCAACCAATGACCAAGAGGTGAAGCAGAGATTGAAGGTTGTAAATATCCCATAGGTTAAGGGTAGGATGAAAGGTGTAGATTTCTATGAATTTTATCCTAAAAATTTTTAGGTAGGATTATTTACATCTAAATTTCATGTTATTGATACTAAGGAGGAAAAACTAACCCTTATCCTAGTTAGAGGATTTTGCAAGTATTGTCTCCTAATTTGGAGAAGGGGGAGATGATACTAGGAAACATACTAAGCAATTTTATATTTTAGAAAAAACATATATCACCCCATTATAGGTATAAAGTGTTACTTCTTCATCAACAAAACCATTGATGGTACCTCATTCATCTTCAATAGAGGTAGTGGCACCATCTACTACAACACCAATAACTTCAACATCAGGATTATCTCCCTTGCTTCCTATCAGAGAGGAACTATGTCTAACAAGTTATAAATGTGTTTATTTTCCTCCTTTGCTTTTAAGTAGCCAACCCTTGAATATATTTTTTGAACCCCCAATACTATATCACCTAAACCTCTTACCCTGTAGGCCCCTAATTAGACCTATGATTAGGCCTGTGACTGTGCCCCTACCCAATGTTAACCCTTTCATCATTCCATCCACTTCTAAGGTCTTTGTGATGGCTAATTTACCTCTAATTCTACCTAGACCTATGCTTAGACTAGGTCCTAAATTTCCAAATAAAAGGCCCACTTTTGTCATACCTCAAGTTCCTTTGTTCTTGATAAGTTCTAAAACTAGCACTAGTTCTTATTTATCTTTAATAATGAAACTTCAAACCTCATCCCCTATTTTGCATTTGTCATAGTCACCTTCACAATTACTTCTTAAACTTCTACCTTCCAAGGGTTGACACTAGCTCATCAATTACCTCCATCTACCTAGCCTTAGGGGGACATTTCAATCAAATCCTAGATAAAAGAAATGCATCTAGCCACACTAGAAAACTAATGTTTTGTTATATTATACCCCCTGTAGGTCTTAATATAATTTGATAAGATGGTTGGAGAATTAAAGAGCCTAACCAAGAGGAAGGTCACTCATCCAGATCAAACAATTGTGTATAAGTCTAAAGAAACCCTATTTGAATTAACCAAGAAGAAAATATCTAGGCTTGGCCAATAAAAACTATATGAGGAAGACCCCCTCTCAGCTCTAAAACATATGGAGATGTAGACACAAAGTTTATAAAAGGAATGCAATAAAGAATGACTGAGTTAGAGAAATAATATAAAGCCAAATTTCTAGAGGAGACCATAACTAAGGTGGAATGGGTTTTTGAGGTCATGTTAAATACCCTAAATACTTTGGATTAGTATAAAGTGAAAGGAGATGAAATCTATAATAGGATTCTCTAGGTATAAGGTACATATGAGATGTATGACATCAAGGTAATCAACTTGGTTAAGTTGATTAGAATGAATAAATTTGAAGAATAAAACTTGAACCCTTGAAGGATTTGAGAATTTCTCAATCCTATATAAGTGGAAGATTGATATATTTGAACCAATGGATTGATGAAATGAGATCCTTGGGCTAGTATCACACCCACTTAGGTGACAAATTTATAACTCCACTTAAAGAGGCAAAAATCACACACCTTGCTAACAAGGAGGGTTCCATCATCAGTAAGGATGCATTTAGAGCCCATATACAACACTTTATTGTAAATTTTTTAAAGTGAGATCTATCTTGGAGAATGAATTTTGGGAAAGAAAATGTAGACTTGATAGTATCAACCAACCAAAGAATAGAGAAGGTTGTGGTCAACAAAGCCATAAGACCTCTCTTAATCAATCATGATGCAATGTTAGGTCCACCATTAAATGTCTAAAGAAGCCTATTAAAGATTTGAAATTAATAGACAACAATTTTAATAAATGTTCATAGGCATGGTGAGGACAAATAGAAGCTGATAAAAAGGTAAGTTATATGCCAAACTTGATTACAATAGGAGTTTCTTCCTATTCAAGCCCTCTTAGTTGTCATGGGTTCACTTTTATCTTCTTCTACATTAGGAGATTCATTATCATCTAAATCACTGGGATCCTATCTTGGCACCTTAGAAGTGAGAACACCATTTGACAATCTTCCCTTCTTTGATAAGGGTCATGTTCTAGTTCACTCTATATATTGTAAGAGATCCATTTTTTGAATAGGAAAAATTCTTTAATTTATTTTTAGGACATGAGGGAGTTTTATCCACTAACAAATGTTATGTTTTTGGTTCTTTTGTAACTATTGTAACTATCTTAGGCATGAAATAGGCCTCTATATAGGGGTTTTCCCCTCAATTGTTATTTAGAATAATTTTTTTTGAAATTGAATCAAATAGAAAGAGAAATTCCAATAAATTGTTCACTATTTCATTATTTTATTATTTCTCAAGTTTTAAAAATGATAGAGTATTTCATTTATCTAATGATTAAATCTGATAATAGTGTTTTAAATGCATTTTGTTAGTTTTTGCTTAATGCTAGGCTAACAAAATTTGTCTATGTATGCTCTATTTATTTCTACTCTACAAATAAATGTTTTGAAATTAATTTGTTATAGGTAACTATTTTAAAGCATATAATTTAGATATATGCATTTTATTTACCCCAGAATCCCTACTACATTTATGATATTTTGAGTTTAGCACTACAATCTCATAAATGTTATTTGTATTTGCACTATTATCAAACATAATTAAAGATCTATTGGTCTTCATTGTTTCAAGGCAAACCCTCTTTTTTGATCTACCCTTATTCTTTTTTGATTTTTTTAACATGAATCACCTTAGATTAATGTTCACTATAAATATTCACCTATCTATTTAATGTTTGGTTAATAAATTAGAAAAAAATTAAGTAATTTACATCATAACAAAAAATAAATTTTAGATAGATTGTGTCACTACTGAGTTCCTACTATCCATCCAATGGGGTTTGCTTGTAGACTAAAGGTGGTAGCTACATGGTTATTCCATCAAAATTAGATTAAACCCTAAGGTATTCCAGGACCTACACTATAAACTAATAAATATTGATCTAATGTTTACATTATATCTTTGACACAAATATAAATCAACATGATTCTTTAATAATTCTAAAGCTGGCTCTAGAAGGAGGGCCCCTCTTTATTTATTTTGAGTAAAATTATAATGTATTTTAGTTAAAATATAGAATAATTTATTTAAATACATAAATATTAGGATAAAAACTATGATTTCATTTCATTTTCTATAAGATATTTGCAACCTTTGAAATATCTTGATGAAAATGTGTTTATGCCAAAAGATCCTTGAAATATTGACTCAAGTATGAAGATATTCTAGCATTGCCCCTTTGATCAATTTAAATTTCATCTAAATGCATTAAGGATAAGCATGTTATAAAATTATTTGAGTGTATCAGGCTCTATTTCATCTATATTTTCAAGGATCTACATAATTTTAACTAAGAACATTAGATATATAGCAAATAAGTGTAAATATTAGTGTCTAGTTGATTATTTATGAAAGATCATTGAACCAAGCCTTTAATGGTCTAAATTGAGTATGTTCATATATCATTAAGACATTATTTCCAAGTTTTTGCTCTAAAAATGTTTTGATAAGCATAGTAAACCAAATTTTTCTTGAAATATCTTGTCTAACATTGATCTTTTTAGGCTACACCAAGTTCCTAACAAAAGTTTGTGTAGGCTTCAAAACATTAAAGGATCTAGATCCACAAAGGTAAAATAAGACCACTATGCTTGGTTTTGGACCTTAATGTGGGATTCCTCTATCTTAATTTGATTGATATTTTCCATCTTTAGAATTATTTGATTAACATTTATTATATTTTGGATTTATGACATAGATCTTTTGCATAGCATCCTGAAGTTACCTAAGATTCCAACTAGATCTCACTCTAAAACTAGATTTCCCCTTTGATCTTTAAAAACCCATTAAAAAGATTGATCTAATAAAGGGAGACATAAGATTTCCAAATCCCACTCACCTCTATAGTGAGCCAACATCCATCTCCTATGTTTTAGATCTGACCAATCATGGCATGGTTAGGAGGATTCTCCATAAATGTGTTTAGCCTTGTGCATGATTTACCTAAGAACCCCAAGAAATACCTTCACATTTTAAACCCATCTATAGGTATAAATTATAAATAACATATCAAGTTGTTTAAGGTATCCCTTAGGCTTCTAAATGTCATCCATGAAGATGTATCCTATAGAATTTTCCCATTTACCTTTAGGGAAACATCCTAAGATTGGTTCCTTAATTTACCAAAGGACTCCATCACCAGGTGTAACCAGTTTAATGATTCCTTCATTGCATAATTTGGGAGGGTCATTAGTCCTAGGATCATTTACCAGTATTTCACTATCCTAAAATGAGACCCAAGTGAAACCATAAGAACTATCAATGCTAAATTCTATAAGATGGATAGTATCACCATAACTCCCTATTGGCTTACAAATGACTTAGCACTTGAAATCTATAAGAATTTACTAGAGATAATGAGTGTTGTATTTTTATGCAAGGTTATGAATGTTAATACACTTCTACTTGCATATACAGAAGCTATACACATCGATGAGAACATGCACCCATAAGGGCATCCTACCTTTATTATCCCAAACATCAACCCAATTCTTCCTATTTTAAATCTATTTCTAAGTGAAAATAATAATTCACCTATATTAAATCACATAGCTAGCCTCAATTAACTACCATTAATCCATGCAGCTCCAAGTCAACAATTAGGATTATTCAATCAGTCCAATGCTAGGGCTCATCCCCAAAATAAAAGTCAATAATTGGTCCTCATTAACAACTATAATACCCAAAATGTTATCCACAATCCAACCCATTATTATAAGCCTAAACCCTCAAAGGGGGACTATAATTAATTCAAATAATGGTCCAAAAACTAGGTAGTAACCTTCTAAATTTTCAAAGTCAAATGGGAAACACAAGGGAAATTAATAGTAAGAATTGCACATTTCAAAAGTACAATAGAATTTTAAACCATTCTAATAATAGTAATAAAAATAATGAGCCCCCAAATAATAAGATGCATGATATAAATATCTATGAATTAGCCTTACTAAATTGATGTAGGGTCCATAACATGGACTGATATTGAGAATTATAATGCATAGAAATTTTCAATGCTTTTGAAATGTTATGAGGTGAGATAGAAAGTTATTGCATTGTCTCAGACAATCAAGGCAATGTTGAATATTCTAAAACTATAAGAGTGCCAGATAATGGGTCCAAAGTTTCCAAAATTGCTCTTATGGTTGAAACTTACAAGTTTCCACACCAATAAGAGAATGAGCCTAAAAGTAACATAGATGAGATCCATGCTTTTTAGCAGTACCAAAAGATCAATTATGCCTTAAGGAATAGATCCCAAAAGGAGCCTATGATAACTTCCACACTACCTAAGAAAGTTGACACTCCCCCAAATCATAGAACAAATAATGATCTTCCTCCCCCTCAAGATAAAGGATACTCAAGAAACTATAGAGGTGGATATAACTAGATCTAAAGGTGGATACAACATTGTGGAAAATATGAAGAAGATTAAAGCCAACATTGCCTTGCACGAGCTTGTTAAAATTATTGAGTAGCATGATTTGTTGATGAAATCATTAGCTAAGAAATTAGACAAAGTTAAAGCCAAATCTATAAATTCCAACATAGTAATGTATAAAATAAAGGTTGATGTTTATCCATTTCTATTAATTGTTAGAATCTTTGGGAAGAATGTGCATAATTATTTGCTCAATTTCGAGGCATCCACTACCATAATGCCTACAAGTATTTTTGAAAATTTGGGACTAAATCCAATCAAGTCTAATAGATTTTTTGTCTAGTTGGACAAGTTAAAGGTCAAGGTGGTAGGATAATTGTTAAACATTCATATGCAGCTAGCTCATCAACCTTGGATTCAATAGTTCAACATTTAGGTCATAAAAATCCCAAAATCATATGAGATGTTGATAAAGACTAGAAAAAAATTAATGAATGGATATATGTCCAAAAACTACTTACATATGTAGATTCTTTGGAGGGGCATACTTAATAAAATCTAAATTGAGTGAGAGCTAAGAAGCAAGTTCATGATAATGAAGTACAATGCCAAGAATGAAAAGTTAAATTTCTAGTCCACTGACTTAGGCATATATTCTCTTGATACTATTTATTTTAATGAAATCAATCTAATATCCAAGGATGAAGGATTATGGATGATGTACTTTTATGGAAAGAGAACCAATCAAGGATTAGGGGTAGGTATCATATTGACAAATCTAATTGGTAATAAATATTTAGTATCTTATAGACTTCAATTTTCATGCACTAATAATCTTTCAAAATATGATGCCCTAATCTTGGGACTTCAATTCTTCATCAAGAATAAGGTAAGACTATTATTAGTCCATGGTGATTCATAATTAGTCATCAAGTAGGTATGTAGTTAATACCAGTGTAAGCTTTTTTATTTGAGGAAATATAAATTTATAGCATGGGATTTAATTGAAAGTTTCAAAATGTTTAACATTACCTCTATACCTAGGGATAAAAATTGATTGGCATATGTGTTGGATTTTACAACAATAAATTTAGTCCCACCGAAGGATCTTAAATTGTAGAAATTCATAATCAAAATGATATCATGTCCTTCTATGAAAGATAACATCAATCACATCTAGATGTTTGATGATGATAAATAAATCATTGATTTCATGACTAGTTTTGCAGTCTTTAAGTCATAGATAATTGATTAACAAGAAGAAGAGTATGCAAAAGAGGCTAAAACTAGCTAATATGGCTTAATATAGCTAAAGACAAATAGAAATCCTAAAGGCATGGTCTCTTTATAAATGATATTTGATTAAGATAAGTCAACCAACAATACCAAGGTGACCAAAGTAAGTGGAAAAGATTATAATTAAATTAATATGGGTTCACTGAGTAATCCCCAAAATATCAACATCGAGCTTATATGTATCAAAGAAGAATTGGTCGAATCTACTAAAATATTGTCTAGATTCAAGGACATCTTTGTATGGTCCTATGAATATCTCAAATTCTTCAAAACCTAATCATCATGCACATAATCCATTTTAAAGAAGCATTTAAACATTTTATGCAAAGGTAAATACCCATAAACCCTATTCTCAACCCTCTCATTTATAAGGAAGTGGAGAAGTTACTATATGCAAGAATTTTCTTCCTACTCAAACACTCTACTTGGGTGGCCAACTTGGTCCTAGTCAAGAAGAAAAATAGTGAAATTAGACTCTACATAGACTTATGTAACCTCAATATATCTTTATAAAAGGATAACTACCCATAGCCTTCTTTGGATGAGGTAGTTTAAATAGTTAGCATCTTTCAAATTGTGTCTTTCTTAGATGGCTTGTTTGGCTACAACTAGGTGCTAGTCAACAAAGAAGACAAGATGAAGACTGCCTTCACAACTAAGTGGGGAACATTCACATACATAAGGATTCCTTTCTAACTCATAAATATTAGGGGTACCTTTAAACATGCCATGGATCATGCATTCCAAGAACTAACTGGTAAGTGCATTATTATTTACATGGATGACTTAATCATTTTTTCTAGGAATATAAAAGATCATATCATGTACCTTCAATAAGTTTTGCATAAATGTAAAGCATTTGGTATCTCCTTAAACCCCAATAAAAGTAACTTTTGTATAATGGAAGGTAAGATCTTGGGACACATAATCATGAAGGATGGTATGTCTATTGACCCTGATAGAATTAATTTTATATTTAAGGTTGATTTTCCTAATAGTAAAAATTGTTTTTCATAAAAATTAACTTTGTATGTAAATTCATTTCAAGTTTCACCAAAATTGTCAGACCCCTAAATGTCATGTTGCAAAAGGATGCAAAGGTTAATTGGACATCTAAGAATAATAAATATTTCCAAGACATCAAATAAGCCATAGTAAAATCACCCATGTTAATTATCTTAGATTTAGGTAATGATTTATACCTTTATTTTTTTTATTTTGATCACATGATTGCTCATCTTAACATAGAAAGTAGATGATAAATAACATCCAATCACTTTCATGAGTAGAAACTTAAAAGATGTTGAAATAAGATATCCACTCTTAGAAAATCAAGCATACACCTTGGTAAAGGGCATAGATAAGTTTAGACATTATATCCTCTAAAATAAGACTCATGCCATTATACCTAACCCTACTATTAAACTTATGCTTAGCCAAAATGAGTTGGGGGGGAATGAGGGAAGTGGATGAACAAGCTCTAGGAATAAAACATTTAAATTAAGTTGGCCAAAATAGTACAGGGCCAAGGTTTAATTTGGTTGATTACTAAGGCTGATACTTAGATTGATGTCTTACAGGTAGAAGTATACCAAGACTCAAGAAAATACTAGTACAAAGACATTATATATTACCTACCAAATGGTGCTTTCCCCCCATATTTGAAAATATAATAGAGGAGATAACTTAGACTCAAAAGTTTACAATTCATGATCAAATGAAGAATGATATACATAAAAACTATGAAGGAATCTACTTAAGATGCATCTCTAAAAAAGAGGCTACAAACATACTCAATAACTTCCATGACAAATTGGGAAGTATACACCCTTCAGGAAGAACAACTACCCATAAAATACTTAAAGTATGATATTACTAGCCTAAAATATTAAAGTATGCACATGTTCATCATTAAGCATGTCATAAATGTCAAGTGTTTGATAGTAGAGAGTTAAGGGTGACCATGCATTTACAACCAGTGATTGAAATAATGTCATTTTCCCAATGGGGATTGGATTTCATTGGAATCATCAATCCTAACTCTTCAGTAGGCCAAAAATTCATGTTGATAATCATTGGCTATTGCACTAGGTAGCCCAAAGTAATATCCACTAAGAATTGTAGGGTAATTGATGTCATCAAATTCCTAGATGAAAATATCAAAACCATATTTGGGACTCCTTTATCTTTGGTATGTGTTAATGGTTTGGATTTCCGCACTATAGAATTTTCAAAGTGGGCTTATGACAACAAGATTGTTGTCAAGTTTTTTTTTGAATCATTATGCCCAAGGGAATGGTATTATGGATCAACAAACAAGAACCTAATGAATGTAATAAATAAATCATAAGATAAAAATATAAGAGAATAGAAGTTCCTATTAAAATATGCTCTTTAGGTAGATCAAACTAGATATAAGTAAGCTTTGAAGTCATCTCCATTTTTACTAGTGTATGGGTAGAAACTAATATTTCCCATCACATTGTATCTTCCCACTTATGAGTTCATGAATAAATATATGGATGATTACAAAAGAATCCAATTGAGAATATTGAATATTATCTAGATGGAAGATGCTAGAAATGAATCCCTATATAATTTTAGTAAACATTAGGACATAGTCAAAAGGTGGTTTGACAAAAGGGATAAAATAAAAATATTATAAATCTCAAACTTGATCTTACTATGGGACAAATACCATGAGAAAAAAAAGCCAGCATGTCAAATTCATGCCCTTTAGATTGAGCCATATCAAATTATAGAGATATTGGGTGATAATGCATTCAAACTAAAAGACTTACAAGGTAATTACTTAGCTATACTAGTGAATGAATAGTAATTTAATCACTACTTCTCAACTTTCCATTGTACCCCTACCAAAGGATTGTGAGTTGGTTTGGTTTATCAATAGGTAGGGGTAGTTTATTTTCCTTTCTACATTATTTTCTTATTATGTGTTTTCTTTCAATTCTTTTCTTTCCTTAGTTTAGTTATTATGTGTTGTGTTGTATCCTATAAATAATCCCTCTAATTAAGGTCCTAATTTTCTCTTGCTTTCATCCCAAGTTCTGAAATATAAAGAGTTGAAGTGTAAAACTTGTGTACATCCCAATAGCTAGTCATCCAAAGTAAGAGACTATACTATGTGTTGGTTTGGAAAATTTAGAGTCTAATTTTGAAGTTGTCATGTAATTGAATATGTGTTTTTATTATGATTATAATCTAGTTCTAATAAGCATGCACTTAACTAAATGAAAGTCTTTAAATTATGATAGTCCATACATACTAGCACTTAGTCTCGCATCATAATATTTCCTAGGCAAAATTCAATCACTAAGAGTGAATAGTTATTCATCAAAAGTTCTAAAATCCCTTGAAACCTAGATAACAAACTAGTCCCCAAACTCTAAGGGTTTACAAGAAAAAAAATGTGTATCAAGTTGAAAAATACATGACAATGTAAGTTATATTCCTTTGAAGGTGTTAAGGTAACCTCAACCAAAGCTATAGATGTCTGGTTGATAGTGGAGCAAGGCCTAGAGTGGAGCCAAAGGTATCATTGTCAAGTCTATGAACACCTAACTATGGTAGATAAATACCCAAGTTATCCCTTTAAAAACTGATAATAATTATATAACAAATATTAGAATTGGTTCACTAGGACTAACAAATTTCCACTTGAAGGATTAAAGACTAAAAATTTGAAAACCATTCATACTATGTGTGTGCTTTGAATTGACTGACCAATATGCCTTTAGGTTTCATAATTAGTGGTTTCAAGCTTCATGGCCTTAGACATGGGTCCTATGCATATTGGTTCTTCATAATTAGTGCTTACATAGGACCCATGTCTAAGGCCATGAAGCTTTAAACCACTAATTATGAAACCTAAAGGCCTATTGGTCAATCAATTCAAAGCACACACATAGTATGAATGGTTTTCAAATTTTCAGTCTTTAATCCTTCAAGTGGAAATTTGTTAGTCTTAGTGAACCAATTATAATATTTGTTATATCTACTAAGGAATTAGTACTTAATAATTATGTCTAACCTAAGATATCTAAATTCTAACATATTTCAATGTTTCAGGTAGATATAATCATTTCTTGAGATTAACATGCCCCATTCTCCTAAGAAAGGGGACCGTATGAAAATTTTGGGTTATCCACGCTAAGAAATAACTTACCATTAGCATCACATGACTAAAACCCCCTTTTGTATAGCTTGAAATATTTAAAGTCATGTTAATCCATGACAAATATTAATGAGGTACTTTTTAGAATGTTTCATTAATGTCTAGCTCATTGAGTTTGCTAAAGATTTGATTTGCTTAAAAAGTGATCTCACAAGGGGTTATAATTCAAAGATACAAGGTATGATCCCTAAGACTCAATCAATATTACTTAATTAAGGTTTTTGAACCATGGTACTACTTTATCTATATCAAAATTCATATTCGATACTATGAAATACCTTGACTTTAAGTTTTAGACTAGGGTCCAAGTTAGATTCCATACTCAAAGTTTATAAATTTAGACTTGTCCCTTCTCTTTTATCTCAATATTTTATAACTTTTTCACCTTTTAATTTGGTAATATCCTAATACCAGCTCAGCCTTAATTGACATGTGGTAGTGTTTCATACATTGGTCACTTGATCACATAAAAAATTTAGACCTTGTCATATTCCTTTTAGCCTTCAAAAATTTGTGATCCAGTGACCTAATGGATGTTTATCACTTAGCACTCAATCATGGCATTTCAAGTTCAAAGATAAGTTACAAAAGGTATATGACCTAATGATCTAATTGTATCATGCCACTGACACTCAATCATGTCCTTCCAAGGATCCTATTATTTTCTCAAGTCTCATGACCCCATGACCTAATGGGAGTATGCCATTTGGCACTTGATCATGGAATTTTAGCTACAAATGGGGTTAAAACTCAATCAAAGCATGACACATAGAACAAAATTATGGAATTTTGAGGCCTTGGTTAATTACCAAATCTTATAACATACTGATCCAATTTCATCATGCCACTTGGCACTTAGTCACATCCCCATACACCCTAAAAATAAGGTATAATGTTTCAATATCTCAATACTATGATTACATGACAAGATGACACCTAGCATCTAATCACTAAATCTTGGAGAGTTAGATGTTATGTGAAATCCACCTTATAGTATACAATAATAAGCTAAAGACACATAGACCCCTATCTCATGGTAATAATATGATCAAAGAAAATCATGAAGCCTAGAGAAGATTGATCTAATCAAAATATGACACTTGGCAAAGTGTCATGATATGTGGGTCCATTAAAAGCTTCATATAACAAATCCACATGATAGTGTAGGCTAATGAAAGCTTACCACTTGGAAAAATAGTATACATCCCAAGGTCACATCAACCCAAAGATGAAAGGGGTCAAGCCATATAAAAGTTATATAAGAACAATCCAATCAAAAGATGACACTTGGTAGAGTATTGCACAATCCACCTAGATAGTCTAATATTTGAAATAGAAGGCTAAAGTATATGAAAAGGCACTAGGTGTTGAGTTCATGTCAATTATAGCACCTAGGTGGTTCACAAATATCTACAAAGCATCAGCTTTAGATGAAAATTAAATGTTAATGCAGCTTGTTTTGGTGGATATAAAACTAAGTCACTTCACTAAAAAACTTCAAGCTTATGGTGATAGGCCATGTGGACAAAGAAAATATAGTGATTGGTTGATTTATCAAAATAGAATTTCAAAGCCATTCAAATAAAATTGAAGATCCACATGGGCTTTAAATCATAGTGAATTAAATATACTTTCCATTTATAACTTGTATCATTTAGTTTAAATTTTTAATTTAGATTTTAAATCTTACAATCCCAAAGTAATAGGTTCATCACTCAGTTGTTATCTAATAAGAACTCTAAAGAATTATACATGTTTTTATGAATTATATGTATTCATTCACCATTAAATTAATCCAAAAGATAATCAATTGAAAATTAAGCCATCATTGAAGCTAGAACATCTAGACATAGAGAATAAGAATAAGTTCCACTCCTCTACTCATATGGAATAAACATCATCTTCTAGGACACCAATTTTAATTCTACTACATTGGCCACTAAAGATAAACATTATAATAAATTTTTATACCATGTTGAAAGGATTGTGGATAGAGACAGTGATGATGAATAAGGTTTGAATGAGGCAAAATACAAGTTAGACATTTTTCCACTCAAATCTATAGTGTTACACAAGTTTGCATCTAACCTAGAGGTACTCCCCTATGTGGACTTAGTCTACCACATGTTTCTTCAATCTAATTATGTTAATAACATGATTAAATATTTGAATTTGGGTCACAAAATTTCTTTCATAGTTGGGTTAGCCTTTTATGCTTAATATGATCTACCCAGACTAGAGATTCAATACAATCAGGATAATATGACTTGGTGGCTCCAAACACATGACACCAGGGAAATTTTGAGAGAATTGGCTAAAAACAAGGAGAAATTTGTATATAAAACTGAAATTATCCAAATCCCCACTACCTAATTTATAAAAAGAGTAAGGGTAGGGATGGATATAATGAATTAGCTACATAGGGCTGAAAACACAAGCCATGTAGATGAGAAGTGGGTTCCACTTCTATTTATGATAATAGATGATGAAAAGACTTCCCATTTGGGAGAAATTATATCTTGTAAATTAACATCACATATCAGAAGGGAATGGCCAACCAAGATGATAATTTATACATGATGTCCTATCTGGTGGATACCATCTATGCCACCTAAAAGTTTTGATGATTTACCAATTATAACCCAAAACTAAAATGGATTATGTCTCACACCTTTTCAAAGGTTAGAGTGTACAAATATAAATAGAATATGAGGGAAATTGGTGAACATTTCTACCCTATTAAGTATAGGGACATCCATGTGAGGATCATGCCTAGATTATCAAACAAATTTAGAACAACACTAACCACCCTAGGATCCTACTGGTACTACCAATATTTCATAGTAATGAGAATAATTGAAATTAAGATAACCCCCCTTAGGTTCCCATTATAGTTCCAAATAAGCTGGTAGAGCAAGAAATTGCATTTGAATTACTCATAAGGCTAGATGGACCATACAAGAACAAGAAGAGAGGATTGGTTCATCCATAACTATCCAGCATTTGTTGATTCAAGATAGAGAATTGGAACTCTATCATCATTATTGCCAAAAAAAGGCCCACCTTCAATTTAGAAAGGGATGGTAATAGGGAATGGAACCTAGAACATATAACATTCAAACATTGTACCAAGAACATGGTATCCCTAAGAATCACCTACCATCATGAACCAAAATATGAGGATAGGTTCTAAATCAATTTAGCTAATGATTTAGAAGTGAAGTAGAGATTGAAGGCCATAAATATCCCATAGGTTAAAGGTAGGTTTAAAGATGTAGGTTTCTATGAAGTTTTTGAACCTAAAGATGCTCAAACAGGAGTATTTACATCCATAATTCATGTTACTAGTGTTAAGGAGGAAAGACCAACTGACCCTCAACTTAGTTAGAGGATTATGTGAGAATTATCTCCTACTTTGGAGAAGGGGGGAGATGATATTGGGAAACATAGTGAGCAAGTTTATATTTTAGAAAAAAACATCCAGTATCCTATTCTTGGTATAAATTTTTACTTCAACATTAGTATAACCATCAACAGTACCTCATTCATATTTGGTAGAGGCAATGGTACCACCTACTATAACACAAGTAGCTTCAATGTCTAGATTACCTACCCCACTTCCTTTCAAATAAAAAGCTAGGTCTAATAGGTTAGGAATGTGTTTATTTTCCTATTTTATTTTTAAGTAGCCATCCTTTGGGTATATTTTATGAACCTCCAACACTATATCACTTGAACCTCTTACCATACAGGCTCCTAATTAGACATGTGATTAGACCATTTACTATTCCCTTGCCCATTATCAACCCTTTCATCATTCCATCCACTTCCAAGTTCCTTATGATGGCTAAGATACCTCCAATTATACCCAAGCCTATGCCTAGTCTAGGATCATAATTTCCAAAGAAAAGGCCACTCTTGTCATACCTCAGGTTCCTTTATTCCTAGTAAGTACTACAACTATCACTAGTTCTTATATGTCTTTAGGAATGATACTTCCAACCTCATCCCCTAATTATATATTTATCCTATTCACCTCCATAGTTTCTTCTCAAAATTCTACCTTATAAGGGTTGACACTAGCTTAGTAATTGCCTTCATCTAACCAGCCTCAGGGGGATATTTTAGATAAATCTTGGATTAAAAAAATGTAACTAGCCACACTATAGATCCAAGATTTTATTATAGTATACCCCCCATAAGTCTTATTGGAATTTTACAAGAAGGTTAGATAAATGAAGAGGCTAACCAAGATAAATTTCACTCATCCAAATCAGACAATTAGGTATGAGTTTGAAGAAACCCTATTTAAATTTACTAAGAAGAAAAGAGCTAGGTACTATATGAGGAGAACCCCCTCTCATTTATAAAAGAATATGGAGATGTAACCACATATTTTTTTAAAGGAATGCAATAATTAATCATTGAGCTAGAGTAATAACATAAAGTAACATTGCCAACAAAGACCATAAATAAGGTGGAATGGGTTGTTGAGGTAATGTTTGATAGCTTGAATAATTTGTCTCGATATAAAGTGAAATAAGATGAAATCTAAAATAGGAACTTGAATGTATAAGGTGTCTAAAAATATGTATGACAACAAGGTAATAAACTTAGTCAAGTTGATTAGAATGAATAAATTTAAAGACTTAAACTTGGTACCCTTAGAGGATTTAAGCATTACTCAATCCTATATAATCAGATAAAGTGCAACTTTGAATTAGTGGATTTATGAAATGAGATCATTATGTCAATCTGTCACCTATCTAGGTGATAGAGTTACAACTCTCCTTTAAGAGGCTAAAATCACACATCTTGCTAATAGGGATGATTCCATTATCATCAAGGATGCCTTCAAATACCAGCTATAAAACTTCATTGTAAATTTCAAAAATCAAGCTCTAGCTTGGGGAGTGACTTTTGGTCAAGAAATGGTAGACCTAGGAGTATTGGTTAACCAAAGAATAGAGAAGGTTGTGGTAATTGATGAAGTTATAAGGCCTCTCCTAATCAAGCATGATGTAATGTCAGGTCTCACCATCAAATTGTTAAAGGATCCCACTATATATTTGAAATTGATAGACAATGATTATAATAAATGCTCAAAATAATGGAGAGGATAAATAGAATCTAATAAATAGGTAAGTATTAGACCACACTTAGTCACCAAATGAGCTTCTTCCTCTTTGACCCCTCTTTGGATTTCTTCTTCTTCAGATGTTATGGGTTCACTTTCATCTTATTTTACATTGGGGGCTTCATCACCATCCACATCAGTGGGATCTTAGCCTCACACCTCAAAATTGAGATAACCATTTGATATGATTCCCTTTTTGATAAGAGTCATGTTCTAGTTCACTTTATATATTGTAAAAGATCCCCTTTTTCGAATAAGGAATATTCTGTAATTTACTTTTAAGACATGAGGGACTTTTTTCCACTGATATATGTCATGTGTTTGTTTTTTTCATAACTAATGTAACCATTTTAGGCATGAAAGAGGCCTATATATAGGGGTTTTCCCCCTCAATTGTACTTCAAAATAGAATTTCTAAAATTAATTAAAATATAAAGAGAAATTACAATAATTTATTCATTGTTTTCATATTTTCTTATTTCTCAAGTTTTGAAAATGATAGAGGATTTTATTTTTATAATGGTTAAATCTGATATTAGTGTTTAAATTCAATCGGTTAGTTTGTGCTTTCTGCTAGGCTAACACAATTTGTCTATGTATGCTCTATTTATTTCTACTCTATAAATAAATGTGTTTAAATCAATTTGTTGTAGGTAGATATTTTAAATCATCCAATTTAGATATATGAATTTTATTTACCCCAAAATCCCCACTGCATTTATGATATTCTAATTTAATCACTAGGATCTCATAAATGTTAGTATTAAAAACACATCTAAAAAATCACCTTTAAAGTATTAAAAACTAGCCTATTTTTCCCTACACACACACACACACACACACACACACACACACATATGTATATATGTATGTATGTATATATGTATATGTGTCTGTGTGTGTGTATATATATATATATATATATGTATGTATATGTATATATGTATATATATATATATATGTATATGTATATGTATATATATATACATATACATATACATATATATATACATATACATATATATATACATACATATATATATATATATATATATATATATATCAGTTATAGGAGTAGTCATATGATAGGTCTAAAGCAAAAAAAAAAAAACCTATGAGAAACATTTTTCATGTTTTAAGATATATCATTGCATGCCCTTGCATATATCATATTCCAACCTTGTGAACACACAAACCATCACGTAGCTAAGAAATTTATACATCTAAGGCCCTCTTTGAAGTACTGATTATATAGATGTACTCAACTTTATGAGTGCAGTAACCCATTTTTTGGAAAGGTACAAATACCGAGGTGAATAACTATGGTTTGATCCATAAAAAATAATTTAAAACATATCAAAATGAAAAATACATATTAGAAAAATGGCTACATAAAACTTAAAAATCTTTAGGTGGTCATTTCATAATATAGTGATTATTCCATACCAAAAAGATCCATTGTCATCATAGCACTGCATCAATGGAAGTGTCCTAAGATTGATGCAAGTGTTTGGGCATCCAAAAATAATATTTCCATAATATGAAAATTGGATCCTAATCTTGTCCTTACCTATCTCCACCTCTGCATATCTCAAATATTCTTATGCATTTTCAAATAAGGTGAGTATTATCTCTTCCTAGTTTTTATACAATCAAACTACTATTTTGAATGTATTTTCTATGATTATCAGAACTCAACATTTTAATTCAAACCATTTACGATTTTTTAATTAATTGGCCTATTTTAAAATAGCTATATACATCATTATGTATAGGTTATTCTACCATATAACCCTCACCCCAAACAACACATAAAAATCATTAAACAAGATCAAGAAAAGGTTTCAAAGATTAAGAAATTTCAATTTCCTATGAATAGAAGTTATCAAAAATTATGAAAGGTTGGATATTATATAATATTCATTATGAACTTATCAATAATTACACAACCATCAACTCAATTTATAAATAAATATGTTCCTTATAAACTAGAAGAAAATATAATTGAATATTTTAATTAGCTTAAGATATCCTTGGTAACTTTTCTTGTTTTTAAGAATACATGAATCATGATGCAAACACATAAAATTAATCATTAAGTTATTGAAAAAAATATTCTTGACATCATTATGCTTACTCGGTATAATCACCATTTTGATAAATTTAATTCTATATGAGATCCTTCGTTGTATTTTAAAAAATAAAAATATTATACAAACATCCCTATTCCAATTTCATTCATTTATATTCATCCCACAATATTTTTTAAAAATTTCCTAATAGTCTCTAATCTCCTAGGACAAGTCTTCACTAGGTAGGTGGGGATATACTACAACCTTGTCCCCTAATCTGGCCTTATCTCATATGCTCTAAAGATCACTTTCTAAAATTGAGATGTTTCATAAAAACTCTCTCATGAGTTTGGTAAATGTGGTTACTAAAATTATTTTAAATATTCTCTTAAATAATCACATTGAGGCCACTCAATTTTCCCCCACTAAATCTCTCTATAAATTACACTACACATTAATCAAAAGAGTGTTACTTCTTCCTATTTTAATTATACAAAATTTTAACAGTTATAATCTAAGTCTAAATATTGTTTATTATAGGTCAATGACATCTATTATAAATAATTTTAATCAATATTCTAGCTATATTCATTATAGTTTCATAACCATGGATCACACAATCACTCTAGGAGGGACAACTACATCAGATTGAAGCCTATTTTGGATATGTGGGTAGCACTCAGTTACAAGGAGTTTATGAGGCTAGCTTAACTGTCCTCACTAACCCATTTTTATTCCTCCATTTTATTGTTTAATTTCTGATGTGGAACCCAAACTTTTGGAGGCCATAAATTTTGATCTGTAACTCCATTTGAGTTCTCATTTGATCCAAAATGACCATCTCAAAAAATTAAATTTAGACATAAGACACTTTAACCAATTAGGGATATTTTTAAAACTTTTTTGAGGCCATACGTGACCATTTAAGGGTCTGAAACTAATTTTATTTTATTTTTGGTTTTTTCTATTTTAGAATTAGCATATTTTTATAATAATACATTAAATTAGGTTAAAACTCATATGTTATTTTAATTTTATTGTTTATTTGATATTTGGATATTTTTGAGTTTCTTACACTTGCATGTAATACTTACTAAAAAAAGCAATTGTTAAAATATCAAGTTAAGATTTTTTTAATTTTTTAAATTATGTACGTAAAATCTAATTTAGATATTATTTTTATTGATACTCTTTTATTTAATTATTTCATTCATTCAATATATGAATCAATATAGGTTATTGTTTCATAAGTTATATGTACTATGCCTATAGATTTATTTACCTAGATAGTATTCAAGTTCATTATTTAGTATCAGAGTAAGTTTGATTATTGAATGTGTAAAATATGGTGAGAATATGAGGAGGAATTATTCAAATTAATAATATTATGCAAGATATATAAATTCAAGTGGAATATTTAACTACAATTATCAAAAATCAAGACAAAAGAGAGTGAAAGAATATGTAAAAGAAGAAACAGATGATGAAGATGAAATTTAACAAGAGGAAGAACAATAGGAACATTCACAATTAATGGAAGAGATGATGGTTAGGTCTTTAGAGGGAAGGAAATAATAAATCAATGTTGACATTCTAAATTATATATTGAGTTTAAAACCAAAGGAGTTAATAGACTAGATGAATAACATGGAGAAATTTTTTGAATGGAAAAATCTTAAAGAAGATAAGAAAGTAAAGTTTGCATATACAAAATTAAATGGTCATGTAAATATTTTATGGGATCACCTTTATAAATATAGACAAAGAAAAGGTAAAAATAAGATTGACTCATGGAAAAATATACAGAAGATAAGGGAAATTTTTCTTCATGTGGATTATGCACAAACAATATACAAAAGATTCTAGAATTTAAGGCAAAAGGATCATAGTATACAAGAGTATACATATGAGTTTTAAAATCTTTCCATATTATTTGATCATGATGAAATAGAAGAATAGATGGATTCAAGGTATGTAAATTATTTTAAGTTTTTTATTCAATACTAATTGAGCATACATAGAATACTTTTCATGGAAAAGGTTTTTTAGTTAGTTTTGAAGGTAAAAGAAAAACAAAAAAGATAATACTTTAGAAGATAACTTGGTATTGGACCTAGATGAGGAAAATGCCCTCTAATTAGGAGATGAGGTGGATTTAATACCAATAGATGTGGGTTTAACACCACTATATTAAAATCATCACATGGTGCAAATAGGTAAGAAAACAATAGACTAGGGTTTCAATACTATCAAAAAGAAAGAGGATTTCAGAGAGGACAAGGTTTATGGTGTGGTAGAGGATGGTTTCCAAATCAATGTAGGTCTTATGTTTGTTATAGATGTGGAAAAAAAACAAATAGAGTGCTTAAGTGCTTACACTACCAAGATAAAAATTAGAAGCAAGAGGATCATCAAAGAGTGAATTTGGTTTAAGATAAGATAAAATAACAAAAAAATGAAGTTGTAGTAGTAGATATTAGAGAAAACCTCATGCTGAGAAGAACAATGATTTCTCAAGGAAGAACAGGTGAAAAATAAAGAAGGTGTTGATGCATGGTTGTGAAAAAATATTTTTCAAACAAAGTGTACTTCAAGAGGTAAGATACATAAAGTAATTATGGATGGTGGTAGTTGTGAAAATATGGTTTCTAAAGACATGATTGAGAAACTAGGTTTTTAATGTGAAAAGCATTCTTATCCTGATAGGATTTCATGGTTTAAGAAAGGCAATGAAGTTGTAATAGATAAAAGGTGATTAATCATTTTTTCTATGGGAATTTTTTTCAAGGATGAAATATGGTGTGATGTTATACTAATGGATGCATGCCATGTGTTATTAGGAAGGCCATGTGTTATTGGGAAGGTGATAGAAAGGCACTTCATGATAGATTTAAGAACACGTATACTTTTTGGAATGTGGTAAAATGTAATTTTATCACCTTTTAAATAATAAGGGAAACTAGAAAGCATGTTTTCCAAAAAATAATTAAAAAAATAAAAAATAAATATCATACATTTTTATGCATTAGTAGAAAATAAAGAAGACACAGAAGTGGTGAAAATATCAACAAAAAAATAAGTATTTAAATAATATGTATATGTTATACCTGATGAATTACCAGATGGTTTAGCACCAAAGAGATAAATTTAACATCATATTGATTTAGATATAGGATCAGGTCTACCTAATCAAGTGCCTTATAGGATGAGTCTAATAGAACATATAGAATTAAATAAACTAGTTACCCAATTGGTGAGAAAGGGTGTAGTAAGCGAGAGCATGAGTCCATGTACAACACCAACATTGCTAACTCCAAAGAAATATACAAGGTGGAGAATGTGTGTGGATATTAGAGAAATAAATAAAATTACCATAAAGTACATATTTCCTATACTTTGTTTAAATGATATGATGGATGTGCTTATAGGAGAAAAATATTTTACCAAGATTGATATAAGGAGTGGATACTATCATATTCAGATTCGTGAAAGAGATGAATGGAAAAAACATTCAAGACTAAGGATGGATTATATGACTAGATGGTGTTGCCATTTAGATTATCTAATGCACCTAGAAAAATATAAGTTTGACATAATGCTATGAGATTACATTGGTAAGTTTGTGGTGGTTTATTTTTATGATATTTTGATATTCAATAAGACTAAAGAAGATCACTTAAGGTATTTGATAATGGTATTATATTTTTTAAGGAAGGATAAACTCTATGTAAATTTTAATAATTGCAAGTTTATGTAGAATATTTTGCTATTTATTATATTTATAGTTTCAATAGATGGTGTAAGAACAGATGAAGAAAAGGTAAAGGTAATTGTATATTGGCCTATTCCAAAGAGCATTATGGAGGTAATAAGTTTTCATGGTTTATAAAAAATATATATAAAGTTCATTAAAAAATTAGTCATATTGTTACACCAATAATATATTACATCAGAATAAAATAATTTATGTGGAAAAGAGAAATAATAGAAAATTTTGAGTTTTTGAAGAAGAAAATTACATAAAAATTCATTTTAGCATTACCATATTTTAGCAAAGTGTTTGAGGTTGAATGTGATGCTTCACATGTGGGAATCAGTATTATTTTGAGTCAATAAGGGAATCAAATAACATATTTAAATGATAAATTTAATGAGGTAAGGAATAAACATTATACATATGATTTTGAATTTTATACCATAATACAAATATTAAGGAATTAGAGGCATTACCTGGTGCCTAAGGATTTTACCTATTTATAGATCATCATGGTTTGAAGTTTATGAACACTCAAAAGAAGTTAAATAGTAGAAATGCAAAGTTAGTGTCTTTTTTTCAGTGATATACTTTTGTATTTAATCATAAATCAGGAAAGTATTATCATGTAGCTAGTTCTTTGATTAGGCAAGTAGGGTCGTTAACTATTATGGTGAGTGAAGTAGTTAAATTTGAAGTTATCAAGGAAGTATATGAGATTGATACATCTTTTGGAAAGATAATTGATTAATTAAGGAATCCATTAACAAGTAATACAAATAATATTTATGATAAGTACCTTATATAGGATGGTTACTTTTCAAATGGAAATAATTATGTATTCTAGTTGGGTCTCTAAGAGACAATATTATAAGATAGTTTCACAATGGTGGTTTGGTTAGACATTTTGGTAAAACAAAGATAGTAGCTTTGGTGGATTATAAGTATCTTTGGCTAAATATGAAGAGATATATCACAATATATGTTTCAAGGTGCATGATATATCAAGTGGCTAAAAGACATACACAAAATATAAGGTTGTACATGCCTCTACCGATTCTAAGAGGACTATGGACAAATTTGAGTATTGACTTTGTGTTGGGGTTACCAAACATAGAGAGAGGTAATGATTAACTTTTTCTATTGTATATAAATTTTTTAATATGGTTCATTTTATTTCATGTAATAAAACTAATGATGCAAATAAAGTTATATAACTATTTTTTAGGACGTTTTGAGCTTGTATAGTGTTACAAAAACCATTACATCAGATAAGGACATGAAATTTGTAAGTCATTTTTAGAGGACTTTATGGAATAATATGGGAACTAAGCTATAATTTAGTAGTGCATACCACCCACAAATAGATGGACAAACAAAATTTGTAAACATGAGCTTGGAAAATTTGTTGAGATGCATAGTTGGAGAGAAGCCCAAGCAATTAGACTTGGCTATACCACATGTTGAGTTTGCATATAATAGTTAAGTGAATATATCAATAATAAAATAATTATTTTATATTGTTTGTGGGATGTATACTATGGGATTTTTATATTTTTTATAGTTACCAATTACATAATGAGTTAGTTATGATGTATAAGCTTTTGTAGAGCATATACAAAGGTTGCAAGAAGAAGGAAGGAAAAAATTACAAGAAAGTAATATAAAGTAGTATAATATATCAAAATAATGTCAAAATAATTTTAATAAGGAGATTTAGTGATGGTTTACTTGAGGAAATAAATATTTACAATAAGGACATACAACAAGTTAAATTATAAGAAGATTGGTCCATAAAATATTATGAAGAAAATCAATGACAATGCTTATGAGGTGAGTTTTAAAAAACTGATATCTATCTAGTATTTAATGTTTTTAATTTATATGATTTACATGTAAAATATGGTGAAGTGTAAGAAGATGAAGAAGGAGATTGTTAGTAGCAAGTACCAAAGAAGAAAGAAAAGATAATGCATGTTTTAGATAAGAAGATAGTGAACACAAGACAAGGAAGTTATAATAAGTATCTCATACATTGGGAAGGATTACAATAGGAAGATAATACTTGGAATTCATAGTGGGATATGATTAATATTAACAATAATAAATTATAGGAGTACAATTAGAGCATCTTGTAGGAGATGAGTTATTTTCAATCAGAGGAGAATGATGCAAAGCCCAAACTTCCAAAGGCCATAACTTTTGATTCGTAACTCTATTTGAGTTATTGTTTATGCAAAAATGGTCATCTTTAAATTTTAAATTGATCCATAATCCACCCTAACTACTTAGAGTCATTTTTAAAAAAATTTAAAATCCATACGTGACTATCTAAGCGTCTAAAACTAAATTTTAATAATTTTTTACATTTTTCTATTTTTAGAATTAGCATATTTTTGTAACCAAACAAGAATTTCAGATCAAATTAATTTTTTAGGTTAATTTTATTTTTTAGGTGATATTTGGATATTTTTAGAACCATTAACACTTTCATGTGAAACTTACTAAAAATAACAAGTTGGGTTCTTTTTTTAGATTTTTGAATTTTCCATGTTAACTCCAATTTGAGTCAAGGATTATTTATGCTCTTGTATGTAATTATTTCATTAATTCAATATATAAATAAATAGAAGTTACTATTTCATAATTTTTGTGTACTTTGTGTATAGATTTATTTGCCTTGATATTATTCAAATTCAATAATTTTATCTAGTTCATGTGTAGGATATAGGATTTTTTATTTTGTACGCCTTCTGTGAGACAACACAAAACATAGAATTCAATAGTCAACCCTTTCAGGTGATTTTATAGATCTAGATCATAAAATAAATAATACAACCAAACAAGATATAGTCATAGTATTTAAAAAATGTTATAGTGCATCCTTATCCAACTCTTATAGGCTTGTCCAAACAAACCTCAAAATAATTTTTTAATACGACTCTATCTTCAGGTAAATTTCACATAGTTTTCAATTACATTGAGCTTAAATGGTAAGAATAAAACTAGCTTTAGGGATATTTTCACATCCTTAGGCCTTTTTACTATTTTAATAAATTCCAAATCATGTATTTTACTATAGAATTTATGTATTTTATTATATTTCATTATCAAATTTGGACATATTAGCATTTCTATTTCAATAGTTTAATACCATTAGTTTAATTAATATTAAATTAAAAGGGTTAAACATGCTAGTGAACCCACTATTTTTAGGACATTTCCTATTTTTCTCCTTGATTTTTAGAATGGGATTTATTTCAAATTTATGTAAATTCCTAACACTAAAAGAAAATAACCTTCATCTTTGGATAATATCTCACACAAAATGATTTATTTTATACGACCTTAGATTAAATCCAACATAGAATAAATTATCTTATCACCTTAGATATTCTGACATAGATCTTTATTTTGACTTTAGATGAAAATTTTATTTGCTTCCAAGAAAATATATATTTAGCTATTTATTTTTTACTTTAATTTTTTTTGTTTTAGAAACTTTATTCTATTAGTTTCCAAACTAATTAATTACTTTCATTAAGGGTTACATGGTGTTCTCTTTATAGACATTATGGTGTGATGGATTTACCCCAACACTCATATCGATAGTAAAAACATGTTTAGTTTCCACATGCCTCAATATATCATAAATGCCTAGGTTCCATTATTTATACCATAGGAAAACTTTTTTAGCCATTTTATTTTTGGTTCACCTAAGAGGAGCATATCATCTAGGGAAGTTACTCTCTTCATACCTTATAAATTGGGGTTAGTGGGCTAAGGGTATATTTATACTTTAATTAGTAATCTAAATCATTTGGCTGACACTAATCAATAAATGAGATAGTATATTTTAAATCCTACAAATCATTCAAAGCCTTACCTAAATCACCCTCATGCCTTTATTTTTGTTTGTATTGTATTCATAATCATAAGCATTACTTGATTCACATTCTAATGTATTCATTGTCATTTGAATTGCTTAAAATATATTATAACATTGATTACTTCATATTGTAGTATATTTATAATGGGTTCAATGAATTAAATTCTCCCTCATATTTTGTATAAAATTAGATTTTTTATTGTTACATTAAGAATTCCCTTTTAGAATCCCAAGCACGTAAATTGGTAAATTCCAACAAGTCTTCAATATAGAGCATCCATGTACATTTTATGTTAGTTTTCCAAATTACTAATAAGGTGGTTGATAAGATATAAAAAATTCAAAAAAAAATTATGGTGTGGTACTGAGGACCACTTTAGATACCACCTTATTTCATGGGAAAAAGCTTGTCTCCCTAAGGCAAATGGGGGGATAGATCTCGGAAGAATCAAAACTATGAATTGAGCCCTTCTTACTAAAATGGGATGGAATTTTTTTTAAAAAGATAGAGAATGGACCAAAATTATCAATGCTAAATATTTGGAAGGAAACAAGGAAGATTTTTTCCTCTAGGAAGAAGGCCCTATCGATGATTTTGCCTTTCAAAAAGCCATCTATAATAGTAACGACCTTATGAAAAAATGAATTAAATGGGAAATTAGAAATGGGGAGAAAATTGAATTCTAGTATGATTTCTAGCTATCCAACTCTCCCCTCTCATCATAGGGGAATTGGGCCAATCTCTATTTAAATTTTAAGGAGAGATGGGTTACTAAGGTAAAGGACTACTAGGAAAATATTGATGGTGTAAAAGCTTGGAAGGTCCTTTCTATTGACAACAACAACATAAAAGATTCCCAAGTAGTCCAGGATCTTAATTCTTCCCCCAACCAAATTTACATTTGCATCATCCCCAAGGAAGACTACCTTTTTTGGGTGGTTGAAGATAGTGGGAAGTACTTGGCATCTTTTGGTCACCATTCTGACCTTGATCTGGAGGATGAGTGGGAACACTGAAAGGCCCTTTAGATTAAGTACCTTAACCCTACGCTCAATATTTTATTTTATTTGGTGGCCCAAGAAAAGATTCTCATAGTAGACAATCTATCCAAAAGAGGGTTCATACTACCAAGTAGATGTCCCTTTATAAGGAAGTGGAAGATTTGGTTCACCATCTATTCTCATCTTGTTCTTTTAGCTCGTACATTCTAGACTAGTTATGGGCCAAATTTAAATTGCCTTGGGTCAAACCTAATACCATATTTGGCCTCATTACTCAATGGAATCCACCCTAGTCTCTCCCATCCTTCTCCTTTATCTAGTATTTATTCCTTCCCCATTGGTTCTAGGTCATTTGGAAAGCTCGTAATGATGGTATTTTTTAAACAAAAAGCACCTTCCTAAAGTGGTTTTTTTATAGATTTTCCAAGCCATTATTGAAAATTGGAGGGATTTCCCCCCCAATAATAAAAATTTTAGTTCTATAGCTAAAAAAATTATCTTTAGGGAATGGGATGTGGAATATAAAGTCATCTCTCCATCTAAAGCTTCTTTGAGAAAACATGTCAAGTGGAACCCACCCCCAGATGACTGCTTAAATATTAATTTTGATGGTCCTTCAAAGGGTAATTCAATATTTTCAAGTGGTGGAGGGGTTATAAAAAACTCATCAAGGATGTTGATTGTTTCATATGTTGGCCTTATGTGGTGGATTCAAACCAACCATGTAGCCAAAGCTAAGGTAGTGCTCTAGGGTATTTAGATTGATTCTCAACTCAATATGGGAAGAGTAACCATCAAAGGAGAGATTATCTAAACATCCTTAATGCCCTAGAAGTTAATACCACCCCTTACCACACCATTAAATTCCTCATTGATGATGTTAGGAGCCTTATCAAAGATCTCACAAACCCTCCCATCATTCATACCTATTGTGAATGAAATGGGGTGGTTGATTTATTTGTCAAGTATGGAATAATCCTTCCCTTTTTATTTATCTATCATGATAGAAAACAATTCCTAGCACATGTCATCAATGTAATTCAAAATTAAGCTATTATACCATAGTATGTAGGAGTGTTGGTCACATGTGCAAAAATCACATCCAACTCATAATATTTTTTAAAAATCATGTTATTTCATCATAGTACCATATGGGTGTTTACTATTAAAAACTAGGTGAAATTCCATCCATTAATGATCTTTGATGTCATATACCATAATCCCTACTAGGGAAGGTGGAACCTAAGTACTATTCAAACACCCTTTTCACAAGCAAGCATAATATTGGGTGACATATAGACATGATCAAGATGACTTCATGCTTGGAGGTTTGAGCCAATTAGAAAGTTTAGTAGAAATTTTGTAAAGGGGGCCTAATGAAATATATGAAAAGAATCATAAGACATGACGCAACCTTCAAAAAGGATTTTTTCATTGCATGGAATAAAATAATTGTGGAGATAAAGGGGATTAAAATCTCTATTTCTAAGGAACTAATCGATGAGGTAAATGGGATGTCTTGTGAGGGGTCTAAAGATTTTAAAGACCAAACAAATAAAATGGAGTTGATGTAGAGGTGATACAGGACAAATGAGACTCTAAAAACTGATAAGAAGGGCTTCCCATAAATGGACCTATCAAGGTATTGGTTACAGGTGTGCCTATAAATCATGAAATACCTTACTTTGAAAGGTAATTTTATGCTTATCATCTCACTCCACTTTATCCTTCTTAACTAATTTGAAAGTTCTAAAATTAGTTTACCCTACTGCTTACTAAAGTCCCTTTAAATTTCATCCCTCACCTTTCAAATTAATGAATCAAATTCTATCATCCATCAAGGCCTTATCTTTCTTCTTGTATAGCATGGAGAGACCCTATGTGGGAAAGAAGTCATGATAAGAGGGTCTTATATAGAGGAGGACTCCCCCAACAAAGACCCAACCATATAATCTCACCACTTTCCTCCTATCCCTTCTCCTATAAGCCCTTTTTTCTAATATCACCATGGGGGAACTCCCTCTATAGATTATAGTAAATAGACTAAAACCCATTGCTTTTGAGGAAGAGAATGTTATGAAATCTTCTAGAAAAGGAAAGGCTCACTTGTCTAAGGAAATTAGAAAGAAAAAAATAGTTGGAGGGTTTCAAAAATAAACTTCATAAGTAAGACTTAGCATAGATGTCCTGATAAATGAGTATAACTCCATAAATATGGAAGCCACCAAAATGCTAAAAATCATTTCATAGGACATCAGGGCTAAGGTTCCTACCTAGAAATAAGATGTTGGGTAAGTAGAGGTCCATTATCCAAAAGCCTCTCTCAAATCACCCTCAAAAATACATCAGAGAAGCATCTACCTCAGAAGAAGATGATAATTATTATGCCAAAGTATGTTTTAGAAGGCCCAGGTAATAGAACTTAAGCAAAGATAACTAGGAATAGATTGATGGAGAAGGTGGAGGACAATGATGTCATTAAGGCACTCATGGAGGATACTACCCTCCCTAATTAATTTCTTTATTTTTTATTTTTAGATTTTATCTTCTACACTGGTATTCATCTAGATATTTTTGTTCTACCATACTATGTTTATCATCCCTTGGGGATTTCTTCATTTTATTATACTTGTACCTAAAACTTAGGTTGCAGGTTATTGTAAAACCTACTAATTTTACCTTATCAAATAAAAAAATTCCCTTTAATCATGTTATTTATTATGTTCAAGCATGTATAAAAAATTAATCACATCAAACAACACTTGGATATAAATATGAATGTACCTCTTGTTACAAATCCAACCTATGCCATCTCCTGGTATTGATATTTTATGTTATAATATATAATCCATGTTACTTCCTATTAAAAATATATACCATAGATCATGTGCAAAATATCTTGTACTCCCCTGATCCTTAGCCTCAACCTACATAGATTCATCAACCTATTCCCATTTTTCATCCAAATCTCATACTAGATTCCCATGTTTATGTTATCCAAACTAGAAGTGGACGACCACCTTTACCTCCCAAAACCACTCCTCCTAATAATAATTATCTTCCTCCACTACCTCATTCAATTCAAGTTTACAAACCCAAAGGATATGATATCATTGACTAATAAAAAAATAACAAAACCCAAGTTTTTATTCTTGAACTGTTACAAAAGGCACCATCTTATAAGGATATGTTATATGAAATATTATGGGATACAACTCTTCTTATGCATACACAACTAGCTTCATTTGTTTCTATTCTAAATAATTTCAAGGATATTGATCATAATATTAGTATTGATAAATAATATGTACCTCCAAATCATGTAATTGAGCATAACATTTGATTGTTTATTCAAATCCAAATGTATGGATAGCTAGTTAAATGTGCAATGGTTGATAATTATTCTATAATAAATATTCATAGTTATGATTTCATAAATAAATTTGGCTTCAGTAAATATAATCTTAAAATTTATAGGAAACATATGCATGGCTTCAATATCAATCTTATAATAATATTGGTAACTATTACAATGGATTTATTATTGGGTCTCAAACCTATCTCTACTACTTTTCAGGTTGTCTTTGAGTAGTTATAATATAATTTACTTTTGGATCAACATTAGATTCATGAAATAGAAGCTATAGCTTATAATTTTAATAGATGTATTAAATTTTATATTATATTCATAAATAAATAATTACAACTTATGATGCACCTTTTATTATTTAAAATAACACAATTTCAATTGAATAAAATTTCTATATACCACCTCACCAAAAAAATCTAATGGTACAAATGCATACTTACAAACTGAGTGAATCAATAAATATGAATGATACCTCACCAAGTGATCAAAGTCCTAAACAAATATAAAAGTCTATCATAGAATTTATGATACACATAAAAATTCATAATAAAATAGAAAGGTCTATCATGGAAACTCTACCACAATTACAAACACTTAATCAAATGGAAGAGCCTATTGAGTAAATTTTTTTAATAAGTAATAGTTCCCACCCAAATACAATAATATGTCCAATAAAAGGTACAACAAGAACCAATGGAAATAGAATCTATTTAGGAACTACCATTATTGGTCAATTTATAAAATAACTACATAATTTAAGATTACTATAGTAGTGATGATGAAGATACATAAGAACTTATAGATGAGAAAGTGGGCAAGCTAAATTTCAATCCCATTGATGAAGATAAACAATTATTTTATTATTTAGTTACATCTATTAGAGTGGGTGAATATAGAGATATCTCTTCTATACAAAGTAAGGGTAAACCACCAATATATACATAAATTTATTTAAAATATAATTCAAATAGTTGTAATACTATATTATGACCTTGGAACATCAATACTCATAATACAATGGTCATGTCTCCTAATGAGAAGGTACAAAAAGAAAATTCAAATAATTCCACAAAGTCACATGCATTAATTTAATTACCAATTAAAAATCAAATCATGTTCAAATAAGTATTTCTCAATAAAATCAATTCAAATCAAGAATGAATACCTATATTTGTTACTAAAAATTTGGTTCTAAATACTGTACCCAAGCATCACTCATCTCATTTTCAACTTCTTGTTATCAAACCACTTATGCATGGGAACAATCTTCTAATTTCATAATAACTCCATTAGTATAGACTAATATATGTAGTTTATATCTTATTCAGTCTCTTATATATGATACAAATGACTCAACCAAGTTACATCACCAAATCATTACATTAGGTCTATCACATTACCAATTATTATTGGTCATAAATCAGGGATAACATTATTCCACATCAATCCTACTTTGGATCAACACAATTTAATTCTCAAAATATTATGTAAAATATTAGTGGGATCCAATCTAAATATTATATATGATTCTCTCACATTCTAGAATGAAATACAATGCTCATTGTTTTGAAGTTAGCCATAATCACAACACAAGAGAATAAAACACAATACACTCTGCTAAATATATCTCATATGATCAACATGTAGAGTAATGGATCTAATAACTCTACATAATGGAGTCCTATTATAGTTGGTGGTTTATTACAAAATTAAGTATGTGGATACACTCTTTTTGTGGGAACTCCATGGGAAATCTCCCATAAAGAAGTAATTGATTATATTTTCATATTTTTCTCATTGTACATGACTTATTTGTTTTTTCACAACTAATTATTATACACCTTATCCAAGCATTATTCTAACCTTTGGTTTTAATTTTTAAATTGGGTTACTTACCCTCTTTATTTTAAAAATAATTTCATCGATCTAAAACACCTGTCAATATAGCACTCCACTTGATTATTCTTGTATAACACACCATTTAGCACTTACATGATATCGTACTTACAATTATTACATAATAAATTTCAGCCTCATCCCCATTTGAGTATAATTCATATTCTTATAATTTTTACATATTTTCACTACATTGATATGACTCAAAGTTACAAATACATTGAGGGTATATTGTTTTCCTCCATCCTACCTACTATGCTTTTGAACCTTGTTGAGGATTGTTCAAATACCTCCTTCTTCCTATATTTTCAAAACTTTACTTATTAGTGCCTATTTTTCAAATCTCATTTAGAATGAAAGTATTGGAAAATTTTCTAAAAAAATGCATATATTTCAAAAAGTCCAAAAAAGTCCAAATGTTTTTAGTAAAATCAAAATATTTTCCAAAATTCAAAATCAAGACCTAATAAATTTTTAATTATGACTAGTTTAATTATTTTCCTATGTTATTTTTATTTTAATAAAATATAAAATTCAATATTTCAATACACTACTTCTCATGAGGTACTTGAGTGTGATACAAGACATATTTTCACATGATTTTTTTATATTTAGATTCCCTTATTACCTAATAGCCTTACTAAGTTGGGGGCATAACTACATTCTTTGTGAACAATTTAATAAGTTTTATTTATCCACAACCTCTCTATCATTTTTAGATACATACCATATAAATTTCATGTTAAATAGATCATATATTAATTTTTATCATTTAAATTCATACATAATGTGGAGCTATATTATTCTCATTTACTACATTATTTGTTTTGCATTCTTATTTTACTACATGATAGGTTAAGAATCACTTAATTATTTTATGTGTGACCCTTGGCCTTGTATGTTTAAATTATTTCTTGTAGAACGTCATTATGAAATTTGATTGTGGCCCTTGTCCTTGTGTGTTATTAAACATTTTACATGACCATTTTATGTGTATTCTTGAGCCTTATTAGTGACATATTTTTAAAATTACATGACTTTGTATGACATTAATTCTATTATTTTTTATTTTTACTATGGTGCCATGAATTATAACATGTATTATATCTACTTTACTATGGTGACATCATTCATGCCATGCATCACTTATATACTATGTATTCACTCTAGTGACATGATGTATATTATTCATACATTATTCTTATGATTCATTGATATGTCTTTATAAAACATGCTTCATATGAAAATTTTAATGTTCTATTCAGTACCATTAATGCAATAAATTTTAAAAATTCAAAGTGATATATCTTTCGCATATGCTTTGTTTTGAGATAAGTGACTTTACAAGCTATGTCTCTAAACTCAATAGGGGTCATCACAATGATCTTGCTTTGAATAGTCAAGCCTCATGAGAAAATTTTTAGATTTATGGCAAAATACAATTTTCATGTGATAATATGATTCAACATTTTTTAGATTATGGGGGAATGTGCCATGTATATTCACTCATCACTATAGTTTCAATGTATAAGTTTCAAATAGTTTAAAAAGCTACAACTTGTAAAGTTACAAAAAAATTAAAAATTTTCAAAAGTAAAAAAAATTAAAATCTTCAAATTTAAAAATCTTCAATTATAATTTCAAAATATAAAAATAGTATAAATATAGTGGGTATCATATTCATTCATGTCTATGTTTCTACTATATTATTTTAAAATTTCTCAAGTTTCAAGTTTCAAAGTTTCAAATAGAATCTATATCCTTTTGTAGTAGTTTGATTCAACTCAGTTAGAAGTGGTCCAAGTTAGAGTATACTGATGTTCAATGTCTATGTTTTAAAATTCTCAATATGTAGTGGGACATAGTTTGTTGTTCCACCCATGAAAATATTTTATAGATTACTCTATACAATCAAATGAGAGTTAGAGGATACAATATTTCCAAATCAATATTATTCAATGATTTTAAAATTAAAACTTGATCACTCTTGATTCACCATAGTTCAACACTATTCCAAATGTCCCAAAAAAGAGGTATGCACACTTATCCATTTCTAAGTTATATTTAAGTTAGAATACATACTATTTCCTTGATATCTTTTTAAAATTACAAATAGAAATTTAAACTTTTTAAGTTTCAATGTGAGAAAATATAACTTTTACTGGCATTGTTGAAAGCTTCTTACATTGAGGCATCTTACACAATAAAACTTGGCATCTAAATACAAAATGTGTATACACACTTAGGTTTGTATCTACTCTACTCTAGTAATTTTATTTTTTACATCACTAGAATCAAGTGGGGTCAAATTTAGATACAAAAAATTAATCATTAAGTTATTAACAATGTTTATTCTTGACATTATTACCCTTAGTCTATTCACCATTTTTATTACACATAATCTAAATGAGAGTTTTAGTTGTATTGTAATCAATATAAATATCATACATACATACCTATTCTAGTTGAATTCATCCCTATCAGCCCATAGGATATTGTTTGAATTGTTCCATTAGTATTTGGTCTTATGGGACAAGTCTATACTAGGAGGACAAGGATGCACTTTGACCTTGTCCCTTAGTGTGGCCTTGTCTCCTACACTCCAATGGTCACTTTTTAAAATCAATAAATATAATAATGGATATTCCTTAAAAGGGGTAAATTTGGTTATCAATATTATTTTAAATATTCTCATATTAAATCACATTTATGCCTCTCATTATTCTTTGATTGGATATTTCTAGTAATTTCACTGTAAATTAAGAAAAATAACACTACTTCTTCCTATATTAACTTTATAGCATTCTAGTTATCATAATCCAAGTTTGAATATTGTTTATTGGAGGTCAATGGAATCCATTTTCAAGAATTTAAATCGATATTATTTTCATAATAATTTTATTTGAATATTTGTGAATCATACAATCAGTTTAGGAAGGAGAACTACATTAGCTTGAGGCCGATTTTGACTATGTAAGATATGCTCATTACAAAGAGTTTTTAATTCCAACCCACCCATCCTCATTAACCCATTTTTATTTCCCATTTTTTATACAATTTATATCTATTGCATGTGTAGTATCTATATTTTTCTATTTTTCAATCCTTCCACATGATAGCACATAACACAAAATTCAAAAATCAGCTCTTGTAAGCAAATCCACAGACCTAGAACAAAAAGTATGGAATAGATTCAACCATGATATGAGTTTTTTAGTAATACAAGTCCAAAATTCACCCATCTATCCCCTTAGGCTTATCCCAACAAAATACAAATTACTATTTTTAATATGAATTTGTCTACATGTCAATTTCACATAATTTTTAGTTACATTAAGCTTACATATCTAGAATAAAACCTGCTTTAGGGAGGTTTGCACATCCTTAAGTATTTTTAATATTTTTATTAGATTAAAAATTATTTATTCTACCATATAAAATTTTATTTTACTATATTTCATTCTCATATTAGTATATATCAGCATTTTATTTCAATAGCTTAAAGTCATCTTAAATTAAAATTGGTTAAACAATTGGAACAATTCATTCATTGTTTATATTAATGTTTAAAATGCATCACTAGAATCACATTAATAAAAAATCATTATGATTTTAATGATCATATAATATACTTTGGTATGAATAAATTGATCAGTGCTGAGGTAAATTACAATGTAATTAAGAAAGAAGCTTTGGCTATTATTTTTATTGTGAAGAAATTTAGGAGATATTTTATAGGTAAAAATTTTGTAACTATAAAATATCATTAGAATTTTAAATACATTATAAAAAATCATAACCCATCATGAATAATATAAATATGGACACTTTTTCTAAAGGATTATGAATTTGACATTGAAGAGAGGCAAGGAAATAAACATGCTAATGTAGATTTACTTTCTCAAGCCTGTGATGGTGTGGATTCATCTTATGGTGATGATTAATTTATAGATGTATATTTAATATCCATTTATTCAATTCTAAATTATCATATAGATATATTGAATTATTTGAATGTTTTTAAATTTCCTAATGGTGCTACTATAAATAATAAGAGAAAGAACACCCAATAAATTTTCTCATATTCAATTGCACATAGAGTCTTGTATCAGGTAGGAGATGCTATAAAATATAGGAAAGTGGTGAGTCAATAAACAAGAAGGGAATTTATTGAATATTTTATTTATGGTATTTTTAAAGGTCACTTTTTTGGTCATCTAATGCCATAGATAATCAATGATGCTAGTTATCATTAGCCAACACTTTTCAAATATTAGTTCAATTATTGCATGTTACATGTGATATTTTCAATCACTTGAGAATTGTAAGACTTTTTTAGAAACATTACATCCTATTGAACCACACATTACATTTTAAAATTGGTTAATAGATATATTTGAGGTTCATTTCCACCTACGCTAGCTCTAGATTGACCTCGATAGTTTACTCCAAGGACGGATTAGAAGCTAAGGAGGGAGAATGTGTCAACACCAAAATTTTCTATACAAATTTTAATTCTCATTAGATTAAATATTATAAATAATTTGATTCAAATTTTAATTATTAGTAGCATATATTATAATTTATCTTTTCCCATTAAGGAATAATGACATACCACTGAATGGTAATCATCAAATTAGTTTAGGGAATATTTTTAAAAAGATGGTACATAGTAAAAATTTAATATTTGTTGTAATTTCTCATGATAATGTTAAAATATCACTACCATATTAAGTAGGTCACTATGGTCAAGGTGGTCCCAAATAAATACTATTATATTTGAGATGATTTTAAAAGATTATTGTCATAGATATTTATAATGTTTTATCTATTATTAGGTAGACTTTGTGAAAATGTGATTTGGTAGGAATTTTATTTGGTAGGTTCTACCATGTTAAAATATGATCTTACCTAATTAATAATAATATGTGTAAATATGATATCTCAAATATGTATTGTAATTAGTTAGAGAGAATTTCTTATCTTATATTGAGATGAGGTGAAATGCCTTGAGATTCTATAAAAGTATGTCTTCCCTTCCCCTCAAATATAATAACAAAGATAAAGGGAGAGATAGAAAGAGAAAAAAAATTAATACACAAGGAGAATCCAATATTCTTAGAGTTAGAGTGTCAAGGAATATATTGGGTTGTGTTAACATGAATTTTATCCTAGAAAGGTTGCTAGAATGGCTAGTGATTGAAGGTCAAATGGAGGTGGCAAAACTCAGTGGAAGCTAAGTTTAATTTTTTTTGAGATTGTAGTACACTTGTTTAAATTAATATAGTTAATATTTTCATTATTTATTGTGTAAATTATTTGTACTTTTTTTCTTATTACCAATGTATTATGTTTGTTATTTGTGCATTACTAATACAATCATAGGACAAGAATTTATAGATACAATATCTCTCAAGTTTTAGATTCAGTTGACATATATCCATGACAACTCTAAATTTCATGAAAAATAATCCTTGCATGTGCATGAAACTAGTCCAGATGCCACTTATCTATGTTTTAAAGCTACTATGATATACACATCATAGGAGTGTGAATACATTTTCAACACAAGTTTTGGTTAAATATTAATCCTCTTCATGTCATCATTTATATTAGAATATATAATGACATCATTGAAAAAGACACAACACAATGTTTGTGCCTTGGAATTACTACACATTCCAAAGCATGCTCCTTAGGGTGGATCCGGTAGAGAAAGGATATATAATTTGATATTTAAAAAAATTGACCTTATAGTATAAATTAAATACTGAGGAACTCATAAATTGATACATAATACCTCTATAGGTATGTGGCATATTACTCAGTAGACCATATTTGTATGACCAAGATGCTACATATCAATCTAAGCCATAATAGTGGACTTTATGAACAACATATCACTTCTTAAGCTCTTGGATTAAGCTTCAATAACCAAATTCACCTTGGCCTCCATAAAGCATTATTAAAAACATGTCTCACAAATGTATAATTTTTTAGTATTCATGATATTCCTTGAGAATTATGAATAATAAATAAATTATGCATTCGTAGAGTACACAACATAATAAATCTCACATAAATAATATCCCCATAGTTCCCAAAATAATTATAATAGACTACTTAGTAAAACACCACATAGTTTTGGTTCATGTGTCCCATCTTTCAAATTTCCCTTTGTGTTATAGATTGGTTTGGGAGATTAATGAAGTTTGATGTAAAATGAAATAACTCCTCCATCAAGTCAAGACCAAGCCTAGTGATTCTCATAATAGGAGTCTGATAGTCTTTTCACCTAATAATAATGGATTTTATCATCTCTACATATATTATCACACACTTAAAAAGTCATGATGAAGAAATGATACCCACTATCATGCATTGATAACCTCATGTACTTTTTTTGAGTCACATAATACTTCACCAAGATAAATTCTAAGTTGAGTTACCACCAATTTTTGGTCCATCCTGAAGATGTATGGAAGACATCCTTAAAGACATGAAATATATTTTAAAAGTGGTTGATTATGCCTTTTAGCTTAACCAATGTGCCAACAACAGTCATGTGATTGCTGGATTATGTATTTAGGATCTTTCTCAAATCCTTCATAATCATCTACTTATATTATATTCTATTCTTTAGAAATAATGTGGAGTAGCATGCACCACACATCTTATACACTTTTCAAAAAAAAATTGATGTTATCTTACAAAAGTTTACCTTTAGCACCTCTTATATATAGTACTTTGGCTACATCATTGATCGCATAGGCATTCACATAGATATAAATAATATCAAAGTGATATAGGATTGAAAAAAAATGTGAAACCTTATAATTAAATATATTTATTAAATTCTCAAACATCTATCATATGGTTATCCTTAGTTTCTAATGCTTGTCTTGGACACTTAGCTAGATATCATATGGAAAAGGTGAATTTAGTTTGAATCATGCATAACAAGGTGATTTTGAGGCTCTCTAGTAATGTATATATACATCACCTATCCTTGTAATGCCTAAAATTTCACAATCCTTATAACTTCACATTGATGCATCTAATTATGTACTTAGGGCATCACTCATGTAGCATGAATATTTGGTCACCTAAAACTCAAAGACACTTAGTGACATAGTTTAAATGTACTTCAGCTATGAAAAATATTTTTACTCTATTTTAAAATAATTTAATCAATAGAATCACTATATCTTAGGGAAGGAGAGAGTTTTTAATTCTGATCATAATCCACTTCAATTTTTGAATACACAAAGAAATTTTGACAGTATGCTTCACATGAATTAGATGACTTACCTAAAATACTTCAATCTCATGATCAATTATAAGAATGGAAAGGATAAAATGGACATATATTTCATTGTTATACCAATGGTGCATGTGTTCATCATAGTTATGGACACACATGACCATAACTTCATAAATTAGGTGTCTATTTAATCAAATGATAAGGACTTAATTGATGCCTACGCTAGCCTTATGCAAGGTAAATAGATTTGGTATTTCTACTTCTCTAACCATATTATTAATAATATTTGGAATATTTGTGTTCTTGGTGACACACATATTCAAAAATCCTAATATAGGAGGCATACTATGTAAATACATTAGGATACATTAGTATGATAAAGACTCTAGCAACATTATAGTTTCACTTCTAATTTCCACACATGTGCATAGACATGATGCACCACATCAAGTATTGTATTATTTTTTGCATGATAATTCTAAATAATGGGAATCTAATACTTTACACACCTCTACCAATTCCATCAAAGTAATGGGAATCTATTAACATGGCTTTCATGAATAGGCTTCCTATAAAAAATGCCATCCTAACATTGTCTTCATCATAGTGAGTAAGTTTATAAATATGGATAACATGGTTGCTTAAAATGAATACACTAATGTACCTATAACTATACAAGCTTTATTCATCCAGTATGGGTTCACTTTAAACTTCTAACATCTATCATATTTGATAAAATTTCTCTTTATGAGTCACTTTTTGAAATATTTTTAGGAATTGATAGGTACTCAAGTGTATCATTTCATGACATTTCATCCACAGATAGATTGGAATAAAAAATATTTTAACCGTACACTTTTTAATCTTATATTAATTAATCATGTGCATACTAACACCTAGGATGATAATTGTTTGTACATTGAACATGCATAAAACAAAGTGATTCACATATATTTATATTTGGGTCATAGGCAATAAATTCTAGTTTCACTTTAAGAAATAAATCTTTGAATTATCCACATGAGAAGATAAGTCCTCTATGTTACTATCCTTACACCATTATTCATAAAACTAGTGAGAATGTCCTAATTGTTTATATATATTTGTACTTGGGCATGCATTAAGTATTCAATGTGGAGTTACTTAAGCATTACCTCCCTCTAATTATTTATCTAGTTATGATAGAACATCCTTCTAACCTTGATCCCAAACTCTTGTGCCTAGTAAATAAGGTTAATATTATTTAAGTGACAAACACATGCACATGCCATGGCATACTTAAACTTTTAAGCATGGTCAAATTGGGTAAGTATCTTTATCAATCTAAGTGTTATAGTTAAAAATAACTTCATATTCATTTTTTACAACTATACAAGGATGCAATTGATCTCATTTCTCTTCAATAAATGGTAAATGATCTATATATCCATGTAGATGTGTAAACTTATCCTTTGTGCACTTTCATATATTACACATTACTTATCCTATATTCCATTATGCCACATCCTTTTTTCACACAAAAATATTGTCACACTTTTATGCATGTCCTCGTATACCTAGTATAATACTTACAACATCTTGAGAACCTTACATGGTAAATTTTAATGGCCCATATAGAAATTAAATTGGGTTTTTTTATGGAATCTCTAATTATGTGTTATTAAATTATAGTGAAAGTTAACATATGGTGTTTAGGTGAGAAAGTGAATGATTGAAGAATCATAACAGGGCATAGAAGCTAGATGGGCATGCAACTATATAGAAAAACTATAGACACTTCCTTCATCCTTTTATTGGCACTAAAGTTTTCCATTATGAGTATATGGGTGGATGTTTCTTTACATACAATGGTGAGTAAGATCATATTGACTTTCAATAGAGTGGAAAACTACATTTATATGTATGAAATTTATTTTAAATAATTGGTGAGTTGACCTAAAAACTAACTTACACCTAGATAATTTAGGTGAATCCATGTAATTCACCACCCCATAAAATAACCAAATTTTGATTTCTAAAACCAAAATATTTTTGAATTAATGAAGAATATCCACTAAAATTTACCCTAGAACCTTATGTGGAATGTGTTAACAACTTTATCCATGCGGCTAGACAAATTTCACTTCTTAGCTCTACAATATGTTGAGTCTCTTATACTCACCATCCAACTAATCAGTTCCACTTCCATGTGCCTAAAATAATTTCAATCATCATTTGGAAGGATGATGAAATGAATTTGTAACCATTAGTAGTTGTAACTACATATTGTATTTTTAAATAAATTCATATCATATGCACCCAAATAAGGTCAACACCATATATACAATCATAAAGATTTGCCTCCCCTAAGTATCTATTATTTTTCATATGATTTTTTATTCACACCTTTTTCCCAAGAAAATTAGAGGAACTTCTTCCCTTTATGTTCATAGGATCTTGTTCTCTTAGCCTTGTTGCAATCATTGTACATCTTTGTACTTCTCTTTATTCATTCACACTGAATATAATTTGTATGTCTTATAAGTCACATAATTATAATTGTATTTGAATGTGTGTTGTTTCACTTTCCATGAGTTTACATAGTGCACACTCTCCATCCAATTTCACCTATCTCTAAACATAATGTTATCCCACATGCAATAGGTCATGGGCCCCATAGCATAAATCCATAAAAAAAAATGTAATGATAGATAACAATTATGCATCATTTACACCTATATTTAGGATAGATGTTAATATGAATCCAATTAATAAATCTTCCCAACCCATGAGAAATACACCTATGACAACCATTAATATTAAGATTCAAGCATTTAATGAGATCCTTAAATATCTTAGCATATTTTCACAAGAGGTTATGGCCTTCATTCATATTTTAGGTGCCTTGAACAAAAATATTTAAAAATAAAATAATTCTACTCTTAGGTTTATTATAACACTATACATGGATATCTCATAGTACATAAGATTCTAAAATCAAAACTACCCCATGAATTTATAATGCTGACATTCAAATTATTTTATGGGAGTAATGATAATTTCTTACAATCTATGGGTTTTTTTGTTCCTATTGGAAAATATAATACTCGTGATAAATTTATACTAAAAATATTTCCTTAATATATTAACTAGTCAATCTTTAGATTGATTTCACCATCTTCCTGGTGGCTCTTTGAATTAATAACTTGAGTTATAAAAGACCTTCTTAATGCAATAAATTCACAATAACGGATCATGTGTTACATATGAGTGTCTTCCTTCCCTTCACCAAGGAAATGTTGAATCTACTAATGATTACATTTATAATTAAAACTTATATGAATAAATTTATTTATCAACCAATAGACTTAAAAAATCAATTAATTTTCTATAATTTTTGTTTTTTTTATACTATTTCATTTGAAAAGGATATTCCACATACTCAAAATATTGATCATGTTATAATACATAAGGTAATACGTTTGAAGGAAGTTACACCTAATTAAATTCATAAATATGGAAGTTGAAAATAAGGTGATGGATAAGAAAGATGCTCCAAAGAAGATAATTCATAATAGGTGAACTAACATGATTGATTTTTCCCCACATTTGAATCAACGAAATATATTTGATAGTTTAAAATATATCCCAAGTGATATTTTATGAACACTCATTGACAATAAGTTTATTACATTAACTTATAAACATCATCACCCTACACATTTACTAACATGACTAGGGTAAATATAATTTTGTAACTATCATCATATCAATGGGCATATAAATAACAATTATTATGCATTACAAACTATAACTGAATAAATTCTATTTAATTGTGTTATTAAATTTTATAAATATAACAATACTCCCATAAGGTTCAGTTGTATATCTTATTCTAATGCACATTCTATTAAAATTGATATATCCCAAGAATTTACTCAAAAGGAACCAATGGTTAGTCAAACTTTTATATAAGTTATAAATATAATTATATCTTCTTATATTTAATTATATTTATAAATCTATCTATCCTAGGACATTCCTAAAAATGAACCAATGTTCATTTGAGATATTAAATTAGATGAACATATAAAATTCATTATTGTAGATGATACAACACAATTCAATGACATCATAATTGATTTTCTTAAGGAATTGGCATATGATGAGCACAAGTTACAACATATGAGAATTTATGAGGATGGAATATGGAATTTTAATACAATGGTCTATTTAGGACCTAATAAAGTGTATAAATTATTATATGTGAATCATATTATTTTATATTTCAATGTTGCATTGGGACAATCATGGTTATATAAACAAATAGGAGAAAAATGGACACGGTTAATATGACAATTTCATTTGATTTCCAAGGTGATTTTCTTACATCATAGATATATAAATTTTTAAAATAATGATATTATTAATAGTACAGTTACATATCAAATCATATAAGCATGTATACCAAATAAAATTCAACAAAGTACAGATAAAGAAACTAAGCAAGTAAAGAGTATGTATATGTTATTTGTATACACCCTTGTGTATTAGCTTGTGCATCATCATATTTATGTTATTTATAACATATAAACCTCCCCCCATGGGTAATTATTTCAAATAATTAAATTTTACTTTCCCATTTACCTTTACCACATAGGTTAATTGAATTTAATTTAAATAATAATTAACCCTTATTTACTCATGATAATTAATTCTATTAATTACTATTTATCACCCTTAACCATAAAATCCATAAAAATCAAATAAAAATAAATTACCCAACCCCCCTAACAACCTACCCTCATTTAAAATATGTGAAAAAAACTTATTGTTATATTCATTAAGTTTGGCATGTGGTTCAATGCTGATTTAGCCAACTTTTACCAAATTGGGTGGATTGACATCAATCCTTTATGATCAATGCTGATCGGTTAGGATTGACATCGATCCATAAATACCTAACAAACTTCCATTGCTTGGGAAGAATGAATGTGAAAATAAGGATGCCATTTTTATTATAAAATGCTATCCAAACTAGTCTCAAACCTGTGTATAGACATTACCAACACTTTATCGCTTTGAAGCACAATTTATTGGTGACATTATTAGGTGATTTTTGAAGGTCGTCTACCTCATTTTGGCATCTTTTACATTTTAAATCATCCAAGGTCAGTATTTTCATCATATTTTAAGTTTTATTTATCTTTTACATCTCTATGTTTTTATTTACATTTAGTTTTGATTGTTTTATAAATTTTCTAAGTTGTTATTATAGTATGTTTTATATTTCAGCACTTTTACACATAATTGGCATCAATTCATTTGAATCAATGTCAATCCTATAGGATCCACATTGATCTTTATTAAACTACAAAATTAGCTTTGAATAGTCTATTTTACATCTCCAGCATCTATTAAATATGCATTTTGGTTTGCTAAAATCTATATTTTTATGTAGATGACCCTACCCAGTTTAGTACATGATTCTATTAGCATCTTTGATCTTCCCATAGTCCCTCAACCACTATTTACTGATCAGAGTGACATTACATTTGAGATAAGACTTTGCATTGTGGATTTTATACATAATTTTGAATACATTAATGAACAATTGGCTATAATCCAAGAATACATTGATATTGTAACTAAATTCTAGGGTAATTACTTTGATCAAATTAATCTTGCTATAGATTAAGTTATCTTTGGCATTGTCTATTTATCCATATACATCTTTGTAATTTCATGTTTATTTATAAACTTGAATGTTGAACATGGGATAACATCCATCTAAGGAAATGTATCATTTCTTACTAGGTAGCCCACTCATTTTTTTATTAATCCATTTTTTGTTTAAGTGTGGTGAATTACAAGTCTTTCCTTCCCAGCCAAACAGGAGTTCTCACAAAGCTTGATCAATAGTGCTCAACCAACCTTCATCACCAGGTAACTCTAAACCCTACATTTACTTTTTTTTATTAGTTAATTAAATCACATTGAAAAAGCATATAAAATACTAAAACATTCTAGCACGCCTGATGGGACAAGGTCTCATTTTTCTTTGTTAAATTCAAATCATTGAATTTGCTCTCTTTCCCTTTCTTTGTTTATTGTATTCATCCAAAGATAACATTAAGACTACATTTTATTTCCTTTTCTTTAAAAAAAATTAAAATAAATTGCATTCATCTTTCATGTTTAGATTCTTTCACATAGTATAATCTAGGAAGAAATCTATCGTAGTCATCACTTTATCGACACACAAGCCAATCACTTTTATAATAAACACATCTTAATAATTGACATAAGGAAACTAATGAGGATCTCATCACCTCATAGCAAACTTTCTCTTGGTGATCCTACTTGGATTTCACCACCAAGGGGAGGACCAACTTAGTTCTCTGGTTGAGTATAATATTTGGACCATTGGCATATTTTGGCTAAGCACCTACACTAGCTATGAGAATGTAACATGAGGGGATCAAACCACAAGTATCAATCCATGTACCAATACTAATATAGATCTCCTTTGAGTAGAAAAACAAAAATACTTGAAACCATCTTTAGATTACCATTTCTTAGGACCTTCATTATCTTTTCTTTTTTTATATTTCCCTTCACAACTTAAAGTTAAAAGATATAAAAAACTTTTTGGAATAACTTTAGTGTTTGTGTCTTCATCCATCACTAAAATGAGATGATTCAGAAAGAATTTTTTGTTTTATTTGTTTGTTTTATTTTTGTTTTTATTTTCTACTCATGGTTTTAACTAGGCAATAGTCAAAGAAAGAATCTGAGGAGGGTGTTACATCCTCTCTAATGGAATTTACACCTAGTCCCACTTCTTCCCTTGAGTCCTTTGAGAATCCTATTTTTCCATAATATTATCCTCAAAGATATCCTTCCTTTTTAGAAATATTGGACAATAACCCCATTTCTCTTAATTATTATCTTAATAGTCAAGCAATACATATTTATCCTTCCCACCATACCCAAGGCTCTCCACATATGTATGGGATGCCTTTCAAGGTAACTGAGAGAACTAAAGAATTTACCATGGCCATGGTAACCTTTTCCACTAAATCTCTCCTATCTGGTTCTTATACCTAGGTGACACAATCTCTAGGAAACCAACCACCTATAGTCTCTACCAATTCTCCAACCCTCATTACTCAAATTCAAAATACCACTCAGCCTATATCCACTATACCTTCCCAAATTTTAGTGGTGTTAATTCCTATAAGTCTCCCACCCATTAGAATAACTTTATCATACACTTCACAATAAATCCCTCACACACAACAAATCCATTTAACATAACCTCCCTAATAGTATGTCTCCTCACTTGCCCAGTATGTGGCTTCATCACAACTAGTGATAACCACTTACTTACAGTCCTTCCCACAACAAAATATTTTTATATAAGTCTCGCAATACATGGTGACATCTCAACCTATTATGTCTACTATAGTAGGATACCTTCCCTCACAGCCTATGTCTACATCTTTACCAAGTTATCAACCCCTTTAGCAAGGTGTTTTAGCAAGTGTGCCTTAGAGTAATACTTAGATAGACCTTATAAACATCCTCATGAATAAGATGGCTAATTTGGAATCCTCCACCTCTAGACATAATGTGATGCTCACATATGATCAAATTTTTAATTAGCTAATCAATCCCTTTGTCCCTATTTAATTGTATCCCTTGTAATGGGAGCCTCCTAAGTTTACTAAATTGTTAAACAAATAAGATCCCCAACAACATCTTAGAGACTTTCAACATGTGTGTTATCTTATAGCACATGATAATGCCCTCCTACTTAGAACATTTCCCATATAATTATCAGGATATAAATTAGATTGGTACAATTCCATTCCCTATCATTCTCTCTTTTCCTTTGGTTAGTTAGCCCAAATTTTCTTTAAACACTTCTTAATTAATATTGATCAAAATGTAACTATCACAAATATTTACGCTATTAGATAGTTTGACGATGAATCCATATCAAACTTTATGGCTTGATGGCATTACTTAATCAACTAACATTTTCCTTACCACAAATAGAATTAATTGAATTATTTTTACATTCTTGTGCAAAACATATATCATCCTTGTTACAAATTCAAACTTTTAAGACTTTTGACAAATCCTTTACCATGGCCCGTAAGCTTGAACTCCATGGCATTGAAAAGGGAAAAGTTAAGCTATGTAATAAGAACTTCAAATCTAACCCCTCCAAAACCAATAGCAATAATCCTAAACCAAAAGGGGTAGTATAAAAACCTCTTCCCCTCCAACATCCAACCAATCAGGGTCTTCCGCTTCTCAAATGTAGAAATCTAGGGGCCTTGCTCATTTTCTTCCTAAGAAATATACCCCTATAGGAGAGCCTTATACTTTGGTATTAGATAAACTCCTACAATTAAATTTTATTGAATTCCCTCTAATTGAATTAGTTGATGATACACATCCTAAACCCAATTGGTATAAAGAAGATGACTTTTTGTGCTTATCACAAGGTAATAGGACATGACATAGAATGATGCCAATATTTTAAATGATTGGTACACAACCTCATTGACAAGGGGGCCCTTTAATTGGATAATCTGAATTCTCTTCTTAACCAATCTTTAGATATTTTCAAATAGTCATCTCCAAAACATCCATCCACATCAAATGTAGTCCAAACCAACCCTGGATAATCACAAAATTAGGTTACACATATGATTGACACAATCTATGATCAGTTATTTCCTAAAGAAGTCCTAGAGAAACCTTCAGTCTTGGATCTCCTTATAGGAGATGCTTTTAATATGAGTCAACCTAAGATCATTAAAACTAGTCCCAAAATCCCCATAGAGCTCCTTGATCTTATTACATGGGATCACTTGCATGAACCATCACATTCTCATACCAAATGTCCTGAAGGGGAAAATGAAACTACTCCTTGAGATGTTACATATAAACATCTTGATAATTCTATAATTGGACATTCCACCCCTTTGATCCCTAGAAAGCATATAATGAGATTATATCCTTTTACCCAAAACTTTGACTCTTTGAAACCATCTTATACTATAACACCTCCTTACCCAAAAGATACTAAAGAAAATGGTAAAGCTCCTATCATCGATAGCTAGGAAAATTGTCTTGGTATTCCATTGAAGAAAGCCTTACGTTAAAGTTGATCTTCTTCAAATGTCAAAAGATAAAAACCTTAGTCTAAATAACCCTTCTATTATTAATACATGAAAGAGCAAAGGTCCTATATTTTTTGTACCATCTCCATCATCTATTTTAGGTCTCCATCCATTGTACCTATCATAGGTGTTTCTACTCAAATGCATGGTAAAATTCCATTATTAGTCACACCTCCATCTCAATATCCACTTTCCTCCATTAAGGGACCATTAGAGAAACCTAAAGGAATAGAACTTAAAGCTATCCCTCTTGTAAAGGCTAAGTGACAAAACCAAATGAGTAATACTTTGTCAAAAGAGCATGTTATCAAAACCCCTAGAAAACCATAATATGACCCTTTGATGGGATCTTATGATGTAATCTTGAAACAATTATTGGATACATCCCTCATTATGTTACCACCTATATGATATGTCAACCTTCACCCTCAAAGCCCTGCTTGGTATAGATATTAGGAACATAAAATACCTAGACATGATACAAAAATATTATAAAGCCCTTAAAGCTATAATCTAGAAACTAGTCTAGGATGATGACATTTTAATTCATGATCTAAATTATCATACTCCTAAGAAAAAGGTCACTATTCCATCCATTCTACCCACCCATAATATTTTTAGTCATGTAAGTGATAAAGAGTTAGTAGCCTCTTCAGATCCACCTTTATTACATATTGATGTCATCCATGTAACCACCCATTCTCAAAACCAAAATCCTAATAAAGATAAGGTTTCAATTATAGGAGCCTCTACACCTAATAATCTTAAACCATCTAAAAAATACTAAAGTTTCTCTTATAGGAACTACCCCAACTGAGCCAAGGAGTTAGTACAAATCTCCATATTAAAACAACTCTACCAAGTGCCTGTAAAGATGTCATTATATGATATTATTGAAAACTCTCAAAAACATAAATAGGCAATGATAGAAGCTCTCCAAGATATTGAGTTCCAACTAGATGAACCTCAACCTTTGTTAGCTTTTATAGGATCCCTTCAAATGGTCTTGACTCCTAGTTTTACTGATTCTAAGGTTATTCTGTTATTGCCTCAAGATCAAGATCTCACCCTTTTCATTATAGATCAAATAAATCAAACTCAAATTAATAGAGTTATGATAGATAATGGGGTTAGTATTGATATTATTTCCTCACATGCTTTTCAACAATTACAACTATCAAAAACCATTATATCCCAATCCTCAGTGATTCTTCATATGTTTAATGACACGGTAGCACCCATAGTAAGAACAATAATTTTCCTCATTTGTGTAGATCCTCACACCATTCATGAAGTCTTTTATGTTATTAAAAGGACATTTTTATATAACAGTTTATTAAAACATATGTAGATTCATATGATGCAATGTGTACCCTCCATAATCCATCGATGCCTTAAATATGAGTATGAAAGAAAAATACACATCATCCCTATTGATCCTCATCCCTTTAAATCATGAAAATTCACCTTTAGGCCAAGTGATGTCATAATACAATTGCCTAATATGATTTCATCTTCATCTATAATCAAGCCTCAACTAGCATGACTATCCTTACTTCAAAATTACCTACTCTAGAATCCATTAACTCCTTGATGTAGTAGCTTTTGATGGGGGAATATCAATTATTAACCCTTAACACCTTACCCACTCCTAGGTAATATGGCCATCCTAATAAGTAACCCATGTATTCATCTAGCCTAGGTGAGCTCATTCCTGTTGGACTACCCTTCTTTCATACTCACTTAATATATGGTGGGATGAATCAAGCTACCTTAGAACCTGATGATAGTACTTATGCTAAATTACTTACATCCAATTTCTCCTTTCTTATCAATCCTCAATTTGTTCAAACCTACCTTTATTGGTGTGCTTAGAAAGGCTTTGACATGGGTAGATATGAGAAAGGTTCTCATGATGTCACATTAGGAGATTTTAGACAGCCACATGAAAAGTATGGCTTAGGTTTTAAGCAAGATTCTAAATCTACACCCAAACCTATTCTTCTACCATCTTTAGAAGAAGAACCATCTTCCTCATTTGACACCTCTTTTTCAACTAGCAATATCATATCCATCCCTCCTAATTTATTTAGTCAATATGATCTCCTTAGAACCCCTCATCTTCTATCATGATGGAGAAATCCAAACCATCCCTTTAGTATATCCTAACTTAATAGGATTGATACACCAATTATCCCTATTTTTTAGTGTCAGGATGATGAGTCAATCTTAACTCATTTCGGTGTTGAAAACTCTTATTTACGTAATTCTCTTCCATCTAAAATGTCTAGCTTATTAAATGAAACCACTATTAATATTAATATTATGTCTCAAGAATCCACAAGGATTATTAAAATTAGCAAATCCTTAGATCCATAAGAAAACCAAGATTTTACCACCTTTTTATTACACCATAGTAAGGTCTTTGCTTGGTCTTATAGTGATATGTCAATAATCATTATCCATAACATCATTACCTTTCTTGATATTAAGCTAGTGAAGAAAAAAATCCATAAAATGCATCCTCATGTTGCACTCCTAATAAAAGAGGAACTGCAGCACCATTTATTTACTAACTTTATTCAACCCATTGATTATCCTCAGTGGATGTCCAACATCATTCTAGTCACTAAGCCTACAAGGGGACTTCGTATTTGTGTAAACTTTCATGATTTAAATCTTTCATATCCAAAATATGATTTCCCTCTCCCTAACATCAATCAATTAGTGGATTTGACTATTGGTCATGAGATGTTATCCCTTATGGATGGTTTTTCTAGTTACAATCAAATACTTATTACACTAGAAGATCAACATAAAATTGTATTTATTACTCCTTGGGGGACCTTCTGCTATCATGTTATGCCTTTTGGCTTAAAAAATGCAAGAGACACTAATCATCAAGCCATGAATTATATATTTCATGACATAATCCAAAAAATTCTTGAAGACTATGTAGATATTATCCTTTGGAAGTCAAAGCTCTGTAAAGATCACCTTTCTATACTTAAGATTATTTTTGATCATTTACTCTAGTATCATGTGAGCCTAAATCCAAAAAAGTGCATTTTTTACGTCTTGATGGGTAAACTTCTAAGTTTCATTATTTCTATTCATGGAATAGAAGTGGATCCCACTAAAATCAAGGCTATTTTAGAGATGTCTCCTCCATCCAACCTTAAGAAACTTCATAATTTACAAGGAAAGCTCCAATCAATTCATTGTTTTATTTCCCATCTCTTTAATTGATGTCAACCTTTTCACCATCTATTAAAGAAGGATAGTCACTTTATATGGGATTCTCATTGTCAAGAAGCCTTTAATGCCCTCAAGGACTATATTTTATCACCTCATATCCTCTCTCCACCTAAGGAAGGGTAGCCTTTATTCCTTTGTATCTCGTCTATAGACCATGCTCTAGGTGTTATACTTTCCCATCAAGATGAGCATCACAAAGAGAAAATTATTTGTTATATAATTCATACCCTCATAGAATATGAAACACATTATCTGCATATCAAAAAACTAGCATTGGTCCTTATAGCTTTCAAAATTCATCATTACCTACTTAACCATAACATGTACATATTTATGAGTACTGATCTCATTAAGTTAATGCATTTTAAGCCTTACCAAAATCAGTGGATGGCCAGATGTATTGTGCTTCTAGCTAAGTTTGATCTAGAATTTCTCCACCAAAAATTTATTAAAGGGTAGATTATTACTAATCAACTAGTTGAGGCACCTCTTAGTGATAATCGACCTATCAATTGTGAATTTCTTGATGAATCCATTGCTTCCACTTCATAGTTAGACCTAGGATATCAAATGACTCTATTCTTTGATGGATCTAAATGTGAGAAAGGAGGTAGCATAAGAATTATATTAATCCCTAGTCAAGGTATTCCTATGCCTTTGTCTTTTAAGTTAGACTTTTATTGCACTAATAATATGGCTAAGTACAAAGCATTGATTATAGGATTCAGAACTTCCCTTGCATTAAGAGTCAATTATATTAATATCTATGGTGATTCTCAACCAGTGGTCAATCAAATTACTAGTGTATATCAATTTAAGGACAATATTATCCAATGATATAAGACCTTAGCTGATCAGCTTTTATCCACCTTTAAATGTTATGTTATCCAAACTACCCCTCGATCAATGAATAAGTTCATTGATACTATGGCATCTCTTGCTTCTTTTATCCCATCCTTATCTCAGGAGTCCAAGTTATTTGTCCTTATCCATCGAGTCAACCAACCTTCCTATATAAGAACTGATATTCCATCTATTAATAATATCGAGGAAAAACTAAAGGAGCCATGGTATGCACAAATATTTTCTTATTTGTTTATAGGATTATCTCTTCTCTTCCCTATCTATCTAAAGGTGTCAGATGCATCTTCCAATAAAAATCTACCCGCTATATCATATTGGAGGTGTTCTTTATAAGAATGGTTTTGATGGCATTCTTCTCTATTATCTCTAAAATAATGAAGCTATCATAGTCATCTAGGAATTCCATGATGGGTCATGCGGTGGAAATTTTAATGGCCATGCAATCGTTAAGAAGATCTTATATCTAGGTTACTATTGGCCCACTCTAAATCAATATTATTATGCATATATTAATAGATAAATAAAATTTCAGTAGCATGCAAACTTCTCCCATGTCCTTAGTAAAGCTTTGCAGGTAGCAAGGGACTTCTGGCCATTCTTCTAATAGGGGCTCGATCTTATAGGGAAAATAATCCTAAATCTACCTAGTGTCATGACTTTATTATCACCATTACAGAATACTTCACTAAGTGGGTGGAATCTATGCTGCTTATCTCAACTAAGGAAAAAAATATTATGGATTTATCCACCAACACATTATTTTTCTTTTTGGAGTTCCATATAAAATAAAAATAGATAATGGAAAATCTTTTAAAAATAAAAAATTACAAGTATTATATGATTCATTTAAAATTAAATTGTGTTTTTCCTAACCCTATTATCCTCAAGCTAATGGTCAAGTAGAAGCATCTAATAAAACTCTAGTCAAAATTGTAACTAAAGTTGTTAATGAAGCTGGAAAGGATTGGCATCTTTGTATCCCTTTCACCTTATGGGCATATTGAAATAATATTTGAACCCCTATGGGTGCTTCTCCATTTTATTTAGTCTATGGTTTAGAAGATGCACTTCCATTAGAAGTCCAAATCCCTTCCCTTCATATCACCCTTAAAGACATCAATTCTAATGAGGATTTTTATCATGAACATTTATCCTAGCTCAAGCTCTTAGATGATCATCACGTAATAGCCCTTGATCACCTTCATATATATCAAGAATGATTAAAATGAGTATATAATCATGTAAGAAAGCATGAATTTAATATTGGAGATCTTGTGCTTAAATAAAATCAACATGTCACTAATATGGAACAAAATAAAAGGGGTAAATTTTCTCCTAATTGGCTTGGACCATACATCATAACTCATAAATATGGATCTAGAGCATACCATTTGGCCTCTATTGATAGTAAACTAGAATGATAACCCTTAATGTATTGCATTTTCATCCTTACTATAGTTTATAGATCTTGGCTTATCTTGGTTAGTATCGGAGTTGTTGCCAGAAACTAGATAATGCAAGTGCAATGGAGACGTGATCACACAAGATGAACAAGTTCACACCACAAGATGAAAGAAATTTGAAAATAAGAAGATAAATTGCACAAGACAAAAATGGAGAAAACCAAAATTTGATTATTCAACATGAAATGGCCAAAATGAAGAATACATATAGGAGAGCTAGTAAGTAACTCCTCCACAAATGGTGGTCAAAGCACCCCAAGAATAGACTCCTCCACAAAAGGTGGTGACAAGGTGCCAAGAATAGAGAAGTAACTCCCATACCCGAAAGAGGAGTATCTTATGACATTCTTATGACACCTTATGACATAAATATGACACACAATCTCCACATAAGCTAGCCTATCCCATGAATGTAGGAAAACTCCATGTATGCACAAATATATAATATTCCCTAATTAATAAATAGGGAAAAATAAAAACCTACACTAATACCCCCCCATAAGCGTAGCTTAGGTGGACAGTGTGGAAATAAAAAATGGGTCCCGGCAACTAGGCCTAATGAGGTACCCATGTACAAATGCAATCTCCCATAAGATAGAGAAAAGGAGAAAATCCGTAGGAAAAAACTCTCCCCCAAAAGAGAGACATAAAAGAAAGAAGAGGCTAGAAGGCCCCCCTCAAGATGATGCTACTGCAGATGTGGACCGCACTGCAAGAAGAGCTCATAGATGAATGAACTTACTCTGAGTGAAGGTTTGGTGAAGATGTCTGCAACCTGCTCTGAAGACTGGCAAAATATCAAGTCAATGACCTGAATATGAATGAGCTCCCAAATGAAATGCATGTGAATCTCTATGTGCTTGGTCTACTGGTGCTGAATTGGAATCCTACAAATTTGAATGGTACTCTGGTTGTCACAATAAATGATGGTGGGCTGCCTGATGGGAATGCCAAACTCAGAAAGAATCCCCTGAAGCCAAATAGCCTCAGTAGCTGCATTAATAGCTCCCTTGTACTCTGCCTCTATGGATGGTATAGCAATAGCATTCTGCTTCTTGCTAGACCAACTGATAAGACTAGAACCTAGAGAGAAATTGTAACCAGAAGTGGACTTGCGAGTATGTGAATTGTCAGCCCAGTCTAAATCTATATATCCAACCAAGTCAACCTCTGTGCCAAATCTGTAACGAATCCCATATCTATGTGAACCCTGTATGTAATGTAAAATCCTCTTAGCTGCTTTCCAATGCAGCTCATGGGGTTCCTGCATGAATCTGGAGACAAGTCCCACTGAATATGAAATGTCAGGCCTGGTGTGAGTCAAGTAGATGAGACTACTAACAAGTTGTCAATATCGAGTGGCATCAACCAATGGTGAAGAACAATCAGTCTCAAGCTTGACTCCTAATAGAAAGGGAGTCAAAGATGGCTTACAATCGGCCATGTGAAACTGAGCCAATAAGTCAAGAGCATACTTAGGTTGTGCAAGTGAAATCCCTGAATCTGACTGTGAGATCTCGATGCCAAATAAGTAGTGCAACAAACCCAAGTTTGTCATGTCAAATCTATCCTGAAGAGATGCCTTCACTGCTGTAATAGCTAATGAAGAACTCCTGGTGATGAAAAGGTCATCAACATATAAAACCAAAATCAAGAGTGAATCATCCTACCACAAGAAGTAGACATTGGGATCAAAATGACACCTAGTGAAACCCATTGTGAGAAGGAAGGAATTCATCTTGGCATACCAAGCCCAAGGGGCCTATTTCAGGCCATAGATAGATTTTCTAAGTCTACATACTAAGGAAGAATCCTAAACAAATCCTAGTGGTTGTTCCATGTAGATCTCCTCTTCAAGGTCTCTGTGAAGAAAGGCACTCTTCACATCCATCTGATGCACATACCAACCATGTGTTGTGGCAATGGCCAAGGTGAGTCAGATAGAAGTCATCTTTACAACAGGTGCAAAGGTCTCTGAGTAGTTAATGTCTGCCACCTATGAGAAACCTTTGGCAACCAATCATGCCTTATACTTATCAACCGACCCATCTGCTACAAACTTGGTCTGATATAGCCACCTACATCGAACCATCTTTCTTCCCTTAGGAAGTGATGTCAAATCCCAAGTGTGATTTTTGATTAAGGAAGAATATTATTTCTCTATAGCATTATCCCACTCAGGTACCCTCGATGCCTCTCAAAAAGACTGTGGATCCAAAACTGAAGCAAAGAAGGCATGTGGATCTCTCTGAAAATCCCCCTAGTACATCTATCATTTACGGGGTCTCCTGCCCCTGTGCCAGCACTCTCAAGTGTCTGTCTAGCCCAAAGTGGCCCAAAAGTGGGTGAGTCAGGTGCTAACTCCTCATTCTCTAACTAACTAAAGGTGGATGACACTACATCACTATCTTCACTGTCTGAACTTGAAGAAGAAGAAGATGACTCTGGCTCAAGAACCTGTTGTGGTTGATCTGAATCTAATGAGGAATCATCATGAAGAAGTAGATCTGATGAGGGAGAAGAAGTGTCAAGTGTTGAATCTCTAGGACTCTCCTAAAAATGGACACTTCTCTCGATGAACAACTCATGAGAGACTAGATCTAGAAGGCGATATCCCTTAATACCATCCGGATATCCTACAAAGATGCAAGGCTTGGACCAACATTCCATAGCTTTGCATTTTTCTTTGGAATGTGGGCCATGGCTGGGGATCTAAAAACTCTAAGGTGCTCAACATCAGGTTTCCTTTTATGCCAAGCTTTAAAGGGTGTTATCCCTTTCAAAGCTTTGTGAGGAACCATGTTCTGAATGTAGTAAGCACAATTGATAGCTTCAGCCCAGTACTGTGGTGTTAAGGATCTGGAGTGAATCATATAGCTAGCCATCTCTTTCAAGAACCTATTCTTACGTTCTGCAACCCCATTTTGTGAAGGACTATAGGTGACTGTGTGTTGCAAATCAATCCCCTCTATGGTGCAAAACTGCTCAAACCTGATGCTGACATACTCCCCTCCATTATCAGTTTGAAGAACCTTGATGGATTTCTCACTCTATTTCTCAAGAAGAGCCTTGAAGTCCAGAAAAATTTTAAATACTTTAGACTTTTGTTTGAGAAAATATATCCAAGTGTACCTAGAGAAATCATCAATGAAAGTGAGGATGTACTTGGCCCTTGTGAAAGATGGCTTGGGAAAGGGTCTCGATACATCACTGTGGACTAACTCCAAAGGTTTTGAAGCCCTCCAAGCTTTACTTTTATCAAATTTTGCTTCAGGATGCTTCCCAAGGGAGCAACCCTCACAAAGTCCTTTTGAGAATTGGACACGAGGCAAGCCAATGACCATGTCATTTTTACAAAGTTGCTCAAGATAGCGGTAGTTAAGGTGGCCAAACCACTCATGCCATAATTTTCTAACTTCATCTAAATGAGTCAGCAATGCTTTCGGAGAAGAATCTGATGCAAAATGTGAGAAGGTGTATAACCTAGCTTGGTGATTTGTCTTTCCCACTGCCACTATAGTATCAATATGCAACTCCCTAATAGACACTGAATCTGGTAAAAACTCAACTCTCATGCCCCGACCAATGTGAGTGATTTGGTACACTGATAGGAGATTGGTTGAAAGGGAAGGAACACTTAGAATATTATTGAATGTTCCTCCTTCCATTTCAACTGACCCTCTCCCTGTAATAGAAACTGATGTGTCATCACCCAAACTAATTGAAGTCATGCTACAAGGCTCTAAAGATGAAAACTCAACTAGTGAAGAGCCCATGTGGTGAGAAGCACCCGAGTCAATGACCCATGAAGATGTGGAAGTTGCTGTAGGTACAAGGTCCTTGCCCTTTTCTTTCTTCTTACCCTTGCCTTTTGCCTTAGTAGAATCTTGGGTTGATGAATTATGCTTAATGGACTTAGTAACACCTATGTTGTTCTTCTCTAGAAGATGAGTAAGGTGATTTATTTGTTTCTTCATGCATTTGTGTTCATCATGCCCTGTCTTTTTAAAATAGGCACACTTAACCTTCTCCTTCTTAGGTTTAGCATTAGAGGATGAAGTCTCAGTGTTGTTTTTGGTAGGATTAGTGTTTTCTTTCTTCTTCTTTTGGTCCTTGTTCTTTTTCTTCTTCTCCTTTGTTGAAGTCTTATCCTTACCATTTCCAGCTGTCAAAGCTTGGGGTTGAGTAGACTTCATTGTGCCCATCTGAATTAGCTTATCTTGTTCCCTAGTCAAGTCGGCAATGAATGAATCTAAAGAAGGCATTTTCCATGCAGTGCCAAGGGCACTTTTTGTGGCATGAAAAGTAAAGACAAAGACTGAATAGCTTGGACCTAACTTTACGAGAATAGAAAGAATGAGTTGATCATCTTTCTTCTCTATCCCACATTCTTTCAATTGCAATCTAAGGGCCTTAAACTTAGTGAAGAAGTCCTGTAGAGTGTCAAAGTTACTAGGACTTAGACTTATGAGTTCATTTTCGAGCTCATGACCTCTCATCTCATCAAGCTTCCCAAAAAAATTTTCTAAGGTGTCCCATATTTCATTAGGAGTTTGGAAGGATTCTAAGTGGAAGAGAAGTTTTGGAGACACAGATAAGCTCAACAACCTAAAGGCTTCATCACTATGGTTGTATCACTTAATCTTTTCAGCATCTGTTTTGGGTTCTACTTTTGTACCCATGGTGATCCTATGCAACCCTTTACTTCTAAGAATGATTGACATTTTGACTTTTCATTCATGATAGTTGAAGGGTGTTAGGGGTTTAAGTTGAAAATAATCCATTTTTAGCTGAATTTAGGTGAAGTTGAGTTGATTGCAAATTGTGAATTTATGCAGAAAGGAGAATGAAATCAAGTTGTGAAAAGCAATCACACCCCCCCCCCAAAATGTTGATCCCCCCCCAAATATGAAAGCGCATGCTCAAAATACATCAAACTCAGCCGAAAATGTGTCTTAGAGTAATTAGTGCAAGACTTAAGCAAACAGGACGCCGGACTCAGCCAAAAATCCGTCTCAGGAGACCCAAATTTTTGGCACTTTATAAACTAGTGCATTTTTGAAAAATAACAAGTCTACACTATGGAGAATTGAATTACAAGTACTTTTTCAAAAAATGGCACCCAAAATCGAGCTACCATTTACAAGATTTTAAAGTTACAATTTTCCCGTAAACTAGTGTTTTTGCAAAAAAAACACTAAAACATTAAAAAATACCTATTATGGGGAGAGAAAGTGGCCTTCCAACCACTCATTGGATTTGGCATAGAATGAGGAATCCAAATGAGTTTGTGTGAGGGGGAATTGGCCTCCTACCAACCCGGGCCTCACCCTTCGTCTTCATCAGGCGAAAATACAAGTTTTAATTGAAAAACCCTAAATTATAAAACTATCTAAAAATCCTTAATATTCAGTCAAATTGACTGATTTTTGTTTTATCAAGTCAATTTTACACTAAAAATATTAAATCAAAGACAATTTTGAAGGATGCCATGTGTTTAAGGATGCCAAATAGGATGCCAAGTAAGGCAGGGGCGTCCAAAAATGCATAGTCTAGATTTTGACAGCAGAAAAGACACAAATTTAAATGCAGACCTGTAGAATCCGTACAGCTTGATGTGTGGTAGAACAGGAGCTCAAAAAATAGGTGCAGAAGCTAGACCAAATAGCAAGCAAAAATATGTGGCGTCCAAACAAGGAGGGCGCAAATCTGATTTTTTTTTTTTGCAAAAAACAACAAAAAAAAGATAGCAGACCTGCCGTACGGCCCAAGGATGTGGCTAGAACTGACTGCAACTTACTAGAACTTGCTGGAAAGGAGGTTGGCACAAAAGTGAAGCTAGAAGCTAGGCGCTTTGCTAGAAGACTGTTGTTTGGTGTGCAAAGTTGACTGCTGACCAGAAGGTATGGCTGAACCAAATGAGTGTTACTCCTCCCTCTACGCTGAGTGCTCAACAATGGCACTCAAGCTAACTTCTGAACCAACAAAGACACCCAAATGCAAGGATCTCCAAGAAAACTAACCAGAATTGATATAATTTTTTTATTTTTTGATCAAATCTAAAAATAAAAAATGAACTCCACTCCTCTTGATTCCAAAATAAGCTAAAAGCATAAACACACACAAGATTACCAGGATAGCTCTGATACCATATCAGAGTTGTTGCCAAAATCTAGATAACGCAAGTGCAATGGAGACGTAATCACACAAGATGAACAAGTGCACACCACAAGATGCTAAAGCAATTTAAAAATAAGAAGATAAATTGCACAAGACAAAAATAGAGAAAACCAAAATCTGATTATTCAACATGAAATGGCCAAAATGAAGAATACATATAGGAGAGCTAGTAAGTAACTCCTCCACAAATGGTGGTCAAAGCACCCCAAGAATAGACTCCTCCACAAAAGGTGGCGACAAGGTGCCAAGAATAGAGAAGTAACTCCCATACCGAGAATAGGTGTATCTTATGACATTCTTATGACACAAATATGACACATAATCTCCACATAAGCTAGCCTATCCCACGAATGTAGGAAAACTCCATGTATGCACAAATATATAATATTCCCTAATTAATAAATAGGGAAAAATAAAAACCTGCACTAATAGTTAGCTCATCTTGAATCTTGTTATAGTCCCTTATCTCAAAATACCAAATAATGATATGAGAGTTATGTGGTTATCTAGTTGTCACCATAACCTCAACCTTGAATATGTATACCTTGGATCTATACATAGAATTATCTCATGGATATGTTTCACCTATTATGGGAGAAACCTCATATCATTATTTCCCTTATTTCCTAAAAACCATTAATTTCCTAAGATAATAAAGTCATCTCATGTGATTAATTCATGGAAGCCATCCTAAGGTATCTTTTTATGTTATTTTCTTTGGGATCCAAAATCAATGAAAAGTAAAAAAGACATCAAAATAGGCTAAATAAATAGACTGATCCCTCGAAGGATAGCTATAATCAAATATGTAAAGGCAAAATAATAGACTGATCCCCTAAAGGATAGTTATACAAAAATGTAAAAATGTAGATCACTCCCTCAAAGGATGGCTACCAAACAAAAAAAATTTTGCATTGATCAATTTTTAAATTATGCCATTTTAAAGCCCTATAAAAAGGCAACAAAAACACTCAAATAAAATTTCAAAATTAATATCCCAAGAAAGATTCCTATTTTGATCAACTTTCTAATTGTAGACTTCCCATATTGATTAGTCTACCTATTGGCATGAAAATTATTCCTGAAGGATAAATCCTAATTTTGAAATATGAGGTGAAAATGAATCATATCTAAAGCAATCTATTCCCCATCCCATCAAAAGCATATAATCCTAATAAATGACCAAGGTCAAAGCTTTAGCTAACCTAGGTAGTTTCATAGTCTATTATCATCTAGTAAAGGATGTATAGGCCATGCATATGAGACATTCTCTTTTGGTTATGGTCCAAGTCAATGCTGAGTAAATCCATACTATGTAATCACTAAAATACTTAAATACACAACCATTAAAAACATTAAAATCCATTTATAATCCATAATCATAATCCATTAGCAAAAATATATCTCATGCTATAACATAATTCACAATCATCGTTAGGCATAATTCATAATCATAATTCATTTATTAAAAAACATAACATCTAACATATATAATCCATCACATCCATAATCTAAAATCCATCCATAACATACATGATAATAATAATCAAAATTTATAGGCATAACACCCATCCATAAATCCATAAAAGCATAACATATCTATAACTATCAATAACTCCATAAGAAAATACACATGATCCATAAACATTATATATATATAGCAAAGTCTTTAAAAATTTCATAATATGAATACAATAGGGATCTCAGCCCATACAGTATGCTCTACTAGGTGAACTCAATCCTGCTAAAGTGAATATTGTCACCTCCCTAATTATCCCCTCCTTAGCTTGCTATACTCCCTAAATTAATTGTACCCCCAAGAGTCTTCTATGATCTATGATGGCTAGCCATGTATAAAGCAAATTGAGTCACATTAGGTAGCCTCTTCTATTCTATCCTCTTGTAATATGACATCTATGTAAGGAAATATCTAAATTGCCAGAGTGGTACTATATTTAGAGGTGTAGAACTAGATCTTACAATGTTCAGAGTAGTATTATCAACTAGGTTAGACCTCATCTACTCAAGATATACTCTGTAGCCATCATGCTCCTATATAGCATGGTCCCTCTGACCCCTCATGCTCTCTAGATCACTTTTTAGTGTGTAAATCTATCCCTATAATGTGATATTGTCTACTTGTACCTCTTTCAGTTGAGCCCTTAGATTATCCCTCTCAACCATAACTATAGTTATATCTATTAGCTCTTGATTAGGGGCATCATGTACTGGTACCTCCTCTATGTGTACATTTAGAGCCTCTTGCTTTGCCTCTCCTCTTACCTCATCCTACACCATCTTCTATCAAGGCCTCATGGCTCTATCACCTCTGCTTGCCATCTCTTATACAAACCAAGTTGCATATTCATCCATATACCCCATGTCATATATATTGGTAGCTTCAAGTTCCTCTTATAGCCCCATCAAAATCACTAAAGTATCAGGTGCTAGCTAGTCTAACTATGTATCCTCCCACTTATACAAGCATGAGGCTAATGGAATATCTTATAGTATTCTAAACTATTGGTAGACCTTGTCAAAATAAAATATCTTGATGTGATCTGAACATCATCCATGAACCCATATCTATTGGGCCACATCACCTATCTTTGTTGTTATGCCTGACCATAATGGAAAGTCTACATAGGGCCTCCAGATAACATCCCCTATTTGTAGCTTACTAAAGACCTATTTCTAGTATGATAGATCCCACATTACTTTGTCTATATGTCATATAATTAGGTCTTCCTTCCATAAAATTAAGCTTATGTTGTACATCATCTCCTCGAAACTAGCCCATGGAGTCTTTCTAGGGTAGATCACATGGATATGCTCATACGCCTAGCAATGTAAAATAAATATGATATATAGTCTTGAGTAATGTTTAGTATTCTAGATTTATATCTTTTTATATATCTACCCTAGAAATATGGGTGTCTAAGAAAACACTATCCTAACTCTACCATGTCTGCTATCATACTTGACAGGATCCATGATAATCATCCTCCCCTAGAGTCTAGTAACACATAGCATGTCAATGCCAACATCATCATGGTTGGCACTAGTATCTCATTAAGATCCTAATCATATAGTGGCTAGAAGGAGAACCCCCTAGAAAATAATCTGATATCTCTAGCATCTTCATCATACAAGTGTACACATGCTACCACTCACCCAACCTCATCTACTATATATATCAGAGCACCTAAAATTAGTACTCATAAGATATAGTGGATGTCCTCTATGGTGACGGTCATCTCATCAATTAAAAGCTGAAATGTGTTGGTGGTATGATCCCACCACTCTAGTGATGTAGTCATCATGTTGATATCTCGATGGAAACATTGATAGTGATGAATCCCTCCTAATCCCTACTAATAAATAAAAAACAATAATAAATCAAAACAAACAAAAATAAATAAATTCTTAAATTTTTGCTAAATTTTTTTAACCCTTACCTCATACTACAATCACCATCATCATCATCTTCTTCTGCTCACCTCCATAGTGTCTTTCATTTGTTTACAAGGTTGATACATGTCAATTTTAGGCTCTCAAATTTTGTTTTTTTATAGCCGAATCAACCTTTTTTCACCTCAGATGGCTCTATATAGCTTTTTCTCAATCGATATCGATCTTCTGAGTCAACATCAATCCCTAATAGATTGACATCAATCTTCTTAATTGACATCAATTCATCATATATCAACATCAATCGTCCTAGCTTGTTAACTTTTTGCATTTATGGATCATTATTGCATGATCTTAGTTTTATTCCCATGCCCTGTCTTATTGCCTATGTTTCAGCTATCCCATTTTTGTTTTTTATTACCTTTTATATTTGTATAATTTTGACCCTTTATTAGTTCCCCAATCACCTTAAGGCCATACCCTTTATTTTTGGTATTTTTTCCCTTTTAATATCCTAAGGGTATATTTTATCTTGCAAACATTTGTCTATAAGTAATGCATACACCATACACACACTAGATGCTTTGGTCTGCTATTTCTATCTTTTGTTTTCTAGATAGCCTTTATATGTGCCCATTTGTTTTAGTTGTGGCATTTTATTACTTACTTTGGTCTTTGGGGCACTGTTGGTTGCATTACTTTTTATTCCATTAAGTATGACCTTAGAATTTCATTATAGCTATCTACATTTTTTATGAGTCCTTAGCTATCTTTCACTTATCCATTTCACCTCACTCACATTTGTTATCTATTCCATCTTGTTTAAACACACCATCTATTCTATTTCACTTCTCAGCATCTGGTTTGAGGGGGGATACATTCTCACAATAATCTTGGGGAATTAGACACCTTATAATTTTTGTCTTACAACATGCTATTACATACCACTCCACAAAAATGGGCAAATGTAAATGCTAGTTTTATACACCCTTGTGTATTAAATTGTGCATCATGATTTTTATGTTATTTCTTACATAAAATCCCCCCATGGGTAATTATTTTAAATAATTACATTTTACTTTCCCATTTATCTTTACTATATAGGTTAATTGAATTGAATGTAAATAATAATTAACCCTTATTTACACATGGTAATTAATTCTATTAATTACTATTTACCACCCTTAACCATAAAATCCATAAAAACCAAATAAAAACAAACTACCCAACCCCCCTAACAACCTACCCTCATTTAAAATCTATGCAAACAACTTATTGTTATATTCATTAATTTTGGCATGTAGTTCAAAGCTACTTTAGCCAAATTTTGCCAAATTAAGTGGATCAATGTTGATCCTCCACGATCGACGCTGATCAATTAGGATCAGCATCGATCTATAAATACGCATCAAACTTCCATTTCTTGAGAGGAATGAACATGAAAGGAAGGAAGCCATTTTAATTACAAAATTCTATCCAAACTAGTCTTGAACTTGCATATAGACATTACCATCACCTTGTTACTTTGAAGAACACTTGATTGGTGACATTATCAGTTGATTTTTGAAGGTCATCTACCTCTTTTTGGCATCTCTTTATCTACATATTTTAAATCATCCAAGGTCAATATTTTATTCATGTTTTAAGTTTTATTTATCTTCTACATCTCTATGTTTTTATTTACATTTAGTTTTGGTTATTTTATCAATTTTCTAGGTCATTATTATAGTCTATTTTATATTTCAACACTTTTACATATAATCGACATTGATTCATCTAAATTGATGTCGATACTATAGAATCAATGTCGATCCTATAGGATCATCATCAATCCCTGTAAAACTATAAAATTAGCTTTAAAAAGTCTATTTTGCATCTTTAACATCTATTAAATCTACATTCTGGTTTGCTAAAATCTATATTTTCATATAGATGACCCTACCTAGATTAGTACATGATTTTATTAGCATCTTTGATCTTCCCATAGTCCCTCAACCACTATTTTCTAATCAGAGTGACATTGTATTTAAGCTAGGACTTTGCATTGTGGCTTTTATACATAATTTTGAATATATTAATGAACAATTGGCTATAATCCAAGAAGATGTTGATATTTCAACTAAATTCTAGGATAATTACTTTGATCAAATTAATCTTATTATAGATTAAGTTATCTTTGGCATTGTATATTTATCCATATATATTTTTAATTTCATGTTTATTTATAAACTTGAATGTTGAACATGGGTTGACATCCATCTAATGAAGTGTATCACTTCATAGGACTAGCTTCTTACTAGGTAGCCCACTCATTTTTCTATTAATCCATTTTTGTTTAAGTGTGGTGAATTACAAGTCATTCCTCCCCAACCAAAGAGGATTTCTCACAAAGCTTGATCAATGGTGTGAAACCACCCTTCATCACCAGCTAACTCTAAACCATGTATTTACTTTATTTTTAGTAGTTAATTAAATCACATCAAAATAGCATAAAAAATACTAAAATAGAGTAATCCACAAAAGAACAAAAATGAAATAATCTCAAGTTATTATCATTAGACAAGTACCATGATAAACATCACCTCAATAAATTTTAACATAGGTATATAATGAAAGTTCAAATGTACCTAATATTTTAGCACAACATGTATATCAACAGGATCTAGTTACTTATGAATATAACTATAATGCAAAATTATTATACCTGAATGTTTGGTAAGATGATTACATTCTAATCATTATTTCTAATTATGATGAAATCATGGTTACTTATACTCATGGATGTATATTTTTATTTAGTGTTATGTCATGCACACATCATATATATGATATCATTTAAAATAGTAAAATTTAAATATTAATAAAAAATATGAATAATGAAATAACATGAGACATAATTACATTTTACAAGTTGATCATATAAACATATATTGAGAATAATAGAAGCATGTATATAAGAAGAAATAAGTTTTTAAAATATTAATTAAATCACTCAATAATCGTGTTAGTATGTCCCTATCTCTCTAGTTCATTATCATCATCAAAACTACCTCTAAGCCGAGGTTTTCTAGAAGAATATGCCCCAATATAATCTTGTTGGAATCATGACTAAGACCTATTGCATCTCTCATTGTCCTCATATATGAGTAGTTTATATTGAAGATCTACTATGACCTTCACATGCCATTTTATAATCACTAATACTCAGTAAAAATATTATTACCAAAATCCACACTACCAAATGGCATGGGCATACATTGGATTTCTAGTTGCATTCTCAACTCTGTATTTTATGATCTCAACTCCTTGCACTCACGTGTAGAAGTAATGTACACAATTTTTGAAATTGAAAGAGGAGAACATTAATTACTTCTATGTCATATACCTACTCTAATAAACCACCCAAAACCATGTCATCAATTAATTTCCTCATTATCACCTAAAAGGAAGCCTCTATGACATTCATCTAATAATAATTTCCTAAAAAACTTAGGAAATATATAAAATATTAGTGAATGATAAGAAAATTTTTATAATGATACTAAACATTCCTAATACCTTTTTCCATTGTAAGTTAATTTGATATATGGCCACATATCCCTCTCACCTATCTCTACCCATGGATACATCATGTTATACCTTAACATCAACCATAAATACCTCTATAATAGTAGTAAATAGTATTACCCATTATTACTACATCCACCCTTATGTGTACTCAATTATAGACCCTACATCATTAACACATGGAATCATCACTAGAGGATATACCTCCATTTATAGAATATATGTTATCTCTACCACACTTGACTAACAAATATCTCAAGTATGAGGGCTGAATTTATGGGTTTACATGTAGGACATTGGTAATAGAGGCATCCTTTGCATAATACCAAATTACCTCATGATGTGTAAATATTATAATCATTTATATACACCAAAAACTATGTTATTACTGACCAAATTACACCTTTAGCTCAAATTAGGGCACACCTAGGTAAAAACATGAATTTTAGGTATTTTATGGGTCTAATATAGATGTCACAAGGTGTTTTATAGGTTAGTTAATGTCATTTGACATTATAATAGCCTTGGTCCCTAGTTATTATAGTCATTTTGGGTCATTTTTAGGTTAAAAAGGGTGCATTTAATGAGTTGTACAAGTTTTATTGGGAAGGGTGAAGGATAAAAAATATTATGGCATACCACATGTGTCCACTTAAGTCTTAATCAACTTACATAATCAAAAAGTGACAGGTTGTGTAGAAGAAAAGGTAGTTTTCTAGATAAAGAAGAAGAAAATGGCATTTATATAGCTCCTTGGGAAGTGTGACATGTGGGAAAGGATCACACAATGCCTATTCAGATTCCATAAGCTTAGTTCCATGTTTATTTTTATATATAAGTGCCATTTCTAGGTAAAAACTGTTATACTCCTTTTTTGGTCTTCTTGGCAAGCAGAAGTGACCTTTACATTTGTGCTTAGTATGGACAACTCAAGATGTTTCAACTCAAATGCCTTAGGTAGGTTAAACTAAACTCAGATCCTTCATTTCCATATAGTTATTTTTAATAATGGTTTCCTATGCTTCATGAACCATCCTCATGAAATTTACTATATTTTTCTTCTTATTAATCTATGTAGCCTATGGGTTTTACCTTGGTTTGAGTAGCTTCATATAATCCACTTGGTTATTTTGGTTCCAAAGGATTTTTACTTCCTTATAAAATTCTCCCCATGGTTTGTTTCATGTTTTAAGTTGATTTGATATTCTAAATAACTCACTTTGAAAGAAAGTACCACCATATGTAATCTTAATCAATTTTCCACTTGTAGAAGCTTGAATTATGTATAGGGGGCATATACAACATGTTCATAAATATTTGTTTAAGTTTTTTCAGTATTTATTTATCCACTATTAGCATGAGGTGATGGTTCAAGATTCCATATGGTGAAAATAAGGTGATTATGGTAGTCATGTTGAACATTTCACATAGTCAGCCATAGAAGCACACCTGTAGGTGACCTCAAGAGTTATATTCACATTTTAAAAAGGTGATTTTAAATTTTTTGAAGTTTAAATAATTTGTATGTATCCATATGAACCTTAAATGGTGACAATGTCATGTTACATGCCCTTAATCCATAATCCTTTCCAATATTTTTGCCTACCTGTTTACTATCCAAAGCACACCTACAAGTGGTGCTAACAAAACATAAAAATCTCCTTTTGAGGTGTTGAATCAAATGGTGAATCCTTATTTATGGTCTTAGTATTATTTTAAGAGAATGTAAAACCTATTTTGAAGGAATATACTGCTAAATGGGTTAAAAATCAATCTCAAATACAAATGATCATGTACATGGCCCTTATCCCTAAGAAGGTAAAATAGAGGCGTAAGACCATTTTGATTAAGCCATATGATAGGGGTATAATAATACCTAATGAATATTATCATTCTCATATTTTATTTATTTGCATAGACAAAAACCTTGAAAATTTTTGAGGCTAGAAGATTAGTGGATGTCAATTGTCAAAAGACACAAAATTTTCACTTAAAACACTATTTTTAGGTAGTTGAATCTATAGGTTTTGGAGGTTTAGGTGATTTTAACAATCCAAGGGATAATAAGGCATGTTCTCATGTTTTTAATGGATTTTTTAAGTTTAAATCACACCATGAACATAAATATCACTAAAACAATGTTGATAGGCTATGTTTTGCAACCCCCCCCCCCACACACACACACCTATAGATGTCCTTCAAAAAGAAGTTGACCATTGTTGACTGTAGGTAGTAGTGGACTAGTAAGTGAAGTGTTTTGGTGTGGAGATGTATGAAATGAGACAAATGATATAATAAAACACTAAATTTAATCAAATTAAGACTGAGGATAGTTTTTTGAACATGGTCTCAAAAAAGTTGTCATGTACAAGATTTTCAAGCCAATATCCACCTACAACTGGGTAAGTAGGTAGGGAGTAAGTGAGCTAGGTATCTTGAGGTGAAAAGAAAAAAGATGAAACAAATGTTATAAACTATTTACAATAATAATTCAAGGAAGTTTAGATAGGTTTTTGAACTTTATTTCCAAGCTTAGAACATAAAGTGCACCTATAAGGTTTCCTCCCAAATAGAAACATAGTAAACTAAATGGTGGTAGGACAATGAGCAGGATTAAGTTTCAAGGTGGTGATATATACTCAAAAAAGTGGGGAAACTAGACTTAAATAAATGCAATATAACTATAAGGAGGAGTAAGGGAGGTTGAGGACACTTCCCTTAAGGTTAAATCACATATTCACACCTACTGGTGTAGCTTTTTAGAGTAGGACATAGTCAAACAAGAAGTTCAGTCACCTAGACAATTGTATAAGAAGTAAAATAGGAGTTTGGAGTATATTTAAAGTTCAAATATCATTATTAATGACTGAAATTATCTCTTAAAACTCTCACATGTGGATATCTAATAGAATAAGTAACCCTAATAACACAAAACTCAATCCATTCCTTGAAACCCTACACAGTCTGTGTTATTACAAGTCTATTTTAGTTTTTCAAGGATTTAAAGGGAAAAATCATGGAATAAATATATATAATTTATTAGAGGGAATATATGAGACTTGAGGAATCCCACACAATTCTTTTCTTTTTATACAAATAGGGGAAGTACCACCTATTTTGTCTCAAATAGGGGGTACTTCCCCTTATTCAAAGTTGGCAAGTTTTGGAGAATAATGAAGGAATATGAAGTCAAAATATGTAGATACCTTGAAAATGTGGTTTATAAATTTGGATGACACCAAGACAATAATAATACACTAAGTAGGAAGTAATATAATCTAACATAGGGGACCAAACCTTCAAGAGTTGTAGATAGGCTCATCAAATATGGTTATGCCTAGAATACAAACAAGAGGTCATTCTCACTTTTGGATCTATGTGAGATTTAAAAGTGTTTGGATACTTTTTTTAGTACCATTATAAAAGTTTTCAAGCATATATTTTCCAAGGTAAATCGTGAGGAGGTCATCTTGGTTTTTGAACCAACATAGGGCTACTAAGCATGACTAGGCTTAGTTCCCAAATGGGAAGTCAATCACACTTATTACATGAGTTAAGAATTATAATATTTTGGAACATGTTTTTAGGGTCATATATGAAATGTCCAAGTTGGTACAAGGCAAATAAACCCCTGAATAAGCCATTTTGGCTCCAAAATAACATTAGTCCTGTTGAAAAGGTGAAAATAAGTTTGATAGGAGAAATTTGGATGATAAAACCTTTCATGATGATTTGCATGGAGGCCTAACATGTTTATAAAATTTAATAAGGTCCTTGAACAACCATCTAGTGGAATTGGTTTACAATTTAAACATCCCAATTTTATGAACAAAGCTTAAGAGGGCAAATAGGCATAAACCCCTTATTAAACCCTTATAGAGACATGATTAGAGAAATGAGAATAAATATGCATCATATGGGCTAGTTTTCTCATGAAACCTATTTTAATTTTCATAATAATCACTCAATCTCCCTCCCATGTAATTAATTTTATATACTTGTACAAATGGGGTGCAAAATAAGGTATTTTTGACCATCTTTTGTGTTTTGAAGGTTATATAAGGAGTATGAGGATGAAACCAAATTTTAAAGTAATATTTATACTTTTTATAACTTCTTATTATCATTTAATTCCAATAGAAAACTCCTAATTTTTCAAACCAATAACTTCATCTCAGCCAATCAAATCTATCATATTAGACAAGATAGTGAGAAGAGTGGAAAACCTCATGTGATCCAAATTGAAAGTGTCTCTAATGATTCCAAGGAAATTTAGGGTATTTAAAATTTTCATCCACTCCATCCCATGTATTTTCATGAGAAATTGATTTCTTTTTGGAAGCCAAGTGTGTAGGGTGCATGAAAAGAGAGTTTTCTAGATAACAGATGATAATAACTCATTTTGGGATGATTATAGATGACCAAGCCTAAAACCAATGCATGGAGATGAATTTATTATTTATTTAAAATTAATTCCAATAATAATACCTGGTCCTAATCAGTTATGACGTTTTCAAATACGGCTAATCATGAAGGCATTTTTTCTAAGCCAAAACAAGGAGTTTTATACCACATTTCATGAAGTTTATGCATTAAATTGACACTTGGTATTATTGACCTTGAATGATTCATATAATTTCCTATTTTAATACATGATTAACTTATTTTCTCATATTTACAAGTTTCCTTGTGACCCTTTAACTTCTATTTTCTTTTCTCTCAAGGTTTAGAAGAACTAGCCATTTTAACATTATACTTCATGCTCCACCTAAGTATGGTGAATCCATGCTCATTTGTATATATTTTGATAGATAATAATAATTATTTTTACCTCTTCCATGATTTTTCTAAGTGTTTTCATTTGGAATTTTTGATTTTTCATAAGTGATAACTCTTGCTTCCTTAGCATGATTATTTCATTATATCATCTATTTGCATTTGGAAACATTCTTCTTGCAGGGCATGTGAATTGTTCAAAGAAATTTAAAGGATTGATTTAGTTATTATATTCATTATTTCACTCATATAAATATTTTTTAGTCCTCCTATCTTTGCATATTCATCCATAACCTCACAATGTAACATTAATGTGAGAAAATGAAGATTGGAGAAGTGTATGTTCAATTTGTCTCTTGGTGTCAAGTGTAACATGCAAATGGTTGGATTTCATCATGTTATTTGGTGTATCATTTCCCTTATAATAGTTTTATTTCATTTATCAGTCTCCCTTTTCACCCCCAAAGTTAAGTTTAGTTACAATCCAAAGCGGTACATCAAGGGAGCTAGCTCTATCTAGAGATTCACCTCATCCTTAGGCTACCCACAAGCCTATAGGTATTTCCATTGTGCCACTTAGATGAGGAGAGATATAAATATCCTCAAGGTGTTAAAATACAAGTGAAAACAATTTTTGGCATGCCTGGTAGGACTCTTGGTCCAAGAAGTTGAGATATTTTTAGTGTTGTCTCTCAACAATCAGCCTTTGGAGGCATCTATCAAAGAATCAATGGTAACTTTGAAGATACATCAGCTAGTCAAGTAGCCTAGGTTTCCTTTTGAATATTTTTGGTAACATTTTCTTTGCGTTCTTTCTTTCAATGACGTTTCATGGCTAATTTTGGTGTTGATATTTCTCTTACACAAGTTGGTGAGACATTTAGAGCTTGTGCCATTCCCTATCAACAAGAGCAAGTTCTTAACCAACCTTTGTGTGATTCTTACCAATATTGTAATGACCATTTACAACCCCATTATGATCCCTATCAACACTATATCCTACCTTTTCATGAGTTGTATCAACCCTATATCCAACCTTCTCAATGTCTTGCTCCTCCTAGTCAACCTAGTCACTTCTCAAGTTAATCCATTTCCACCTTCAAGAAAAATATTTTGGGCTATTAGAGTTACATGTTGGATCTTAATAGTCTAAGAGGATGTGGCTAAGATGTTCCTAGGAATCTTATTCATAAGGTGAGAGATACATTATAGTTGTTCAAAAGAGAGTGGGTAGCTATTGAGAGAGTCAATTGGCAAAGGCTTACAAGTGAGATTCTTGATGTGAGTGGCATAATTTATTCCTTAAAGGATATGCTAGGAGTTCATGAAAGGCAACCTCACTAAACCTATCAACCTTCATATTCACTTTCCAAGTTTCCTACGAGCCATATTTGATCCCTACTCATGATCCCAATCAAGGATATTAAAGTCATCCTTCTCCTAACTAGTTGGAAGAGAGAATTAAAAGGAGAAAACTTTTTATTGAAGTTAATCTTGATAGGTAAATTGAGCTAGATAATATGCATATGCAGTAGTCCATGTTGGAAACAAATTAATTATATTCCAATCCCTCATTTCCCTCTCATATTGCATCCCCACCACCTAAAAAAGATACTTCTAATCCTAACATCCTAATCTAGAGTAAGAAAGTGGAGTCATGGGGAAAGAAAGAGGAGAAGATTCTTGATAAATAATGTGAAGTTGAGAAGGATCTTGATCCTATACAAACCCCTCCCATCATTTTTCAAGTAAATACTTATAATCCCAACATCCTAAGCTAGTGTAAGATAATGGAGTGATGGGGAAAGAAAGAAGATAGAAGCATTTTCAAGGAGTGTGAAGTGGAGAATGGAGTTGATCCTTTACAAGTCCCTCCATCCTTCTAAAAGAATCTTCTTATCCATGTCAGCCCTCATGTATTCCCCACACTCATGATGATTCTTATGAGCTTCAAAAAACACTTTTTCAAGAGATCCTATCCAACAAAATTGAAGAGTTAGAGGTAAAAATGAAGTTGCTAAGTCAAGGTGTGGTGGAAGGTTTAGAACCAAAAGAAGATCTTATGCCTAAACACACCCCATCCACCCTACCTCAAAATATTAATCAAGATAAATCAGATGTGAATGAAGTGGTTGTATAGTGGAAGGAAAAAAATCAAGTGGTTTTAGCCCAAGGTCTACCTCCCCTTCCTCAAGAGCTTCCAAAAGAAGCCTGTACACTTCACTCTCAATCTGATTTTGAGTTCTATGTGCAACCTCCACCAACTAATTCATATTATCCTCTCCCCATCACCATTTTCCTTTATGAACCCATGGTATGGTAACATAAGTAGGATTATTTGGTTGACAAAAAATCAAAACTTTTGCTTGAAGAGAGCTTAACGCATTGGCAACTTCATTGGACTAAGTCACATGACTTCAAAATGCCTAGTATTGAAATCACAAAGAAGGAGATAGAGGATCTTATATCCCTTGAGAACCAAAGTCCTATTATATAGGTTTTAATTTAATTTGAGATATCTCAATAGATCATGAATGATAAAGAATATTTGATGTCTTATGTGGAAATTTTTGATTTGGTGGATGAAGAAGAATGTCTTCCTTTTGCCAAACAGGAAGAAAGGATCATTATTTCTTCCATCACTTTGAAATATGCCATGGATGGGAAAGAAAATTTTCATATTCAGCATTTAGATGACGTATTTTAAATAATTTAGATAGGATATACCCCTCTTCAAGGAGGCTATGATCTAGTCAAAGATGGAGAAGGTAGCCTTGGCACTCAAGTACGTATGTAAAGGAAATGCAATCTTTCAAAATTTTCCTTCCAAGATGCATATGCATCTCATGATGACATGTTTGAAATAATAAATATGGGATATCATCCTCTCAATTATTTTGGAGGAACACATCAGCTCTTGAAGTATGCAAAAAACTCCTATTGGTCTCAATCTTCTAAAGAACAAGAAGTCAATACTCTTGAAGCCATGCCTACTAAGGAGATACAAATTGACCATGAAATGAAGGGTGGGAAAAAATATGAAGTATGTGAGCATGTTAAAGAGGAGTATATCTATGTTGGATACCTATTTAATTATGATCCACTTGAGGGTAGATCAAGTGAAGTGCTCAAGAATAAGTCTGATCTACAAAGCATCCATTTCAAGGAGAAGTATGCTTGGTACTATATTTCATCTCACCATGAAGATGATTAAATAAGTTTTCATTTTTATCCTAGAAAGGATGTATTCTTAGTCTTTATTTTTTCATAGTAATTTATTATTTAATTCCCTTAAGTGCCTTGAGCACATGTGTGTGTGTCTTGTTAGTTTGTTATCTTATTTTGTGTGTGTCCTTGTTTTGTGTGGTTGAGGTAATTAGTTGTCTTATCTTGATGGTTAAAGGTTTCCTTATTTGTCTCAAAAATTAGATGACTCCTAAGCCAAATATAATGATAAGGCTACTATTCTAGTTAGTATATCAGGCATACTACCCCTATGAGTCACCAATTTGTTGACCAAATTTGACCTTTAGGTCAAATTGGAGCACCCCTAGGTAAAAAAATGACTTTTAGGAATTTTATGGGTTTAATATACATGTCACAAGGTGTTTTATAGCTTCATTAATGTCATTTGATGTTATACTAGCCTTGGTCCCTAGTTATTATAGTCATTTTAGGTCATTTTAGGTCAAAAAGGGTGCATTTAATGAGTTGTGAAATTTTTTTGGGAAGTGTGAAGGTTAAAAAATATGATTTCATTCCACATGTGTCCACTTAAGTCTTAATCAACTGACATAACTAAAAAGTGATAGGTTTTGAAGAATAAAACATAGTTTTCTTGAGAAATAAGAAGAAAATGTCACTTGTATGGCTCTTCAGAAAGTGTGCCACATGGGAAAGGATAAATCAATGCCTCTTCAGCTTCCCCAATCTTAGATCCAATTTTTTTTTATCTGAAATTTCCATTTTTTCTTAAAATCATTCTACTCCTTTTTCAATCATCTTGGCAAGCAGAAGTGACCTTCAAGTTTCTACTTAGTATAGAAAGCTCAGGAGGTTTCATCTCAAACTCAATGGGGAGGTTAAATTAAAATTAGATACCTTCATTTCCATATAAGTTTTTTGAATAATGGTTGCCTATAATTCATGAACCATCCTCATGAAGTTGACTACACTTTTTTTCTTGTTAATTTGTGTAGCCTATGGGTTTTGCATTGGTTTGAGTAGATCCATTTAATCCAAATGCTAATGTTAGTTCCAGATTATTTTCCCTTCATTATCCAATTCTCCCCATGGTTGGTTTCATGTTTCAAGTTGATTTGATAGTCTAAATAACTTACTTTGTGGGAAAGTACCACCATATGCAATCTCAATCAATTTTCCACTTTCAAAAGGTTGAATTCCATACATGGGGCCTATAAAACATGTTCAAAAATGTGTATTTAATGTTTTTAAGTCTTTATGTATCCATAAGAAGCATGAGGTGGTGGGTTAAGCTTCCATATAGTGCAAAGAAGGGGACTGTGGCAGTCATGTTGAACATTTCACACAGTCAACCATTGAATCACACCTATAAGTGCCCTCAATCATTACATTTACATTTAATAAAGGTGATTTGGACTTAATTTAAGTTTAATTAATGTGTATGGATCAATATGAACCTTAAATTTTGATAAGGTCATGTTACATGACCTTAATCCATAATCCTTTCCAAAACACACCTACAAGTGGTGTTAATAAAGCATGAAAATATCCTTTTGAGGTGTTAAAATAGATGGTGAATCCTTATTTAGGGTCCCAATATTATTTTTATAGTATGGTTAATCTCATTTGAAGGACTATTCTGCTAAACAGGTTAAAAATCAACCTCAAATACAAATGATCATGTATAGGGCCCTTATACCTAAGAAGGTAAAACAAAGGCCTAAGGCCATTTTGATTAAGCCATATGATAGGTTTATAATAGTACCTTATGTATCCTATTATGCTCTTATTATATCCCCTAACATAGAGAATAACCTTTCAAAATTTTGAGGTTGAAATATTTGTGGATGTCAATTGTCAAAAGACCCAAAAGTTACCCTTAAAACACTATTTTTAGGGAGTTGAATCTATAGGTTTTGGAGGTGTAGGTGATTTTAAAAATCCAAGGGGATAGTAAGGCATGTTTTAATGTTTTTAATGGATTTTTTAAATTTAATTTACATCACGAACATAAATATCACTAATAAAACATTGATAGGCTATGTTCCCCCCCACACACACACCTACAGATGTCCTTCATAAAGAAGTCAATCACTGTTGATTATAGGTAGTAGTGGGTTGGTAAGTGAAGTGTTTTGGTTTGGAGATAACATAAAAGGATAAAAATTATCCAATAAGACAATAAATTTAATCAAAGTGAGAGTGAGGAGAGTTTTTTTAACACTATCTTAGACCTAAAGTTGGCCTACACATGATTTTCAAGCCAATATCCACCTACAAGTTGGGTAAGTGGTAGGGAGCAAGTGAGTTGGGTATCTTGAGGTGTAAAGAAAAAATATTAAAAAACTATTTTAAACTAGTTGCAATATGACTTCAAGTATTTTTATATAGGTTTTTGAACTTTATTTCCAAACTTAGAACATATAGTGCACCTATAGGGTTTGCTTGCAAATAGAAACACAGTCAACTGAACGGTGGTAGGATAATGAATAGGATTAGGTTTTAAGGTGGTGATCTAGGATTAAAAAAGTGGTGAAAATGGACTTAAATAAATGAAATATGACTCTAAATAGGAGTAGGGGAGGTTGAGGACACTTCCCTTAAGGTCAAATCACACATTCATGCCAATAGGTGTAACTTTTTGGAGTAGGACACAATCAAATAAGAAGCTCAATCACCTAGACAATTGTATGGGAAGAAAAATAAGAGGATGGAGTGACTTTCAAGTTAAAATAACTTTATTAATGACTAAAATTATCTCTTAACACTCTCATAGGTGGATATCCAATAGAGGAAGTAACCCTAATCACACAAAACTCAATCTATTCCTTGAAACCTTGCACAGTCTAGGTTATAACAAGTTTGTTTTAGTTTATCAAGGATTTCAAGAGTCAAATCATGAAATAATGAGATATAATTTTATGTAAAACTAATATTATACTTTAGGAATGCCACAAAAGTGTTTATTTTATTAGAAAAATAGGGTAAGTACCCCTTATTTTATCTCAGATAAGGGGTACTTCCCCTTATTCAAAGTTGGTAGGTTTTGGAGAATAATGAAGGAATATGAAGTCAAAATATGTATATTCCTTGAAAATTGGGTTTATAAAGTTGGATGACACAAATAAAATCACAATATACCAAGTAGGAAGGAATGGAATCTAATAGAGGGGACCAAGCCTTCAAGAGTTACATATAGCCTCATCAAACATGGCTATGCCTAGAATACAAACAAGAGGTCATTCTCACTTTTGTATCTAAGTGAGATTATTTGGTCATTATATAATGTTTTTATGACAATGAAAAAAGTGTTCCATCATATATTTTATATGTTAAATCATGTGGAGGTCATCTTGGGTCTTGAACCAACATAGACCTACTAAGCATAACTAGGCTTGGTGCCCAAATGGGGAGTCCATCACACTTATTGCATGAGGTAAGAATTAAAATATATTATAACATGTTTTTATTGTCATAGATGAAGTTTACAAGCTATTAGAAGGCAAATAAACCCCTGAATAAGAAATTCTAGCTCAAAAACAACATTAAGCCTATTGAAAAGGAGAAAACAAGTTTGATAAGAGAAATTTGGATTCTCAAACCTTTAGTGATGATTTTCATGGAGGCCTGAGAGGTTTATAAAATTTAATAATGTCCTTTAACTACCATCTATTGGAATTGGTTGACAAATTCAATGTCCTAATTTTATGAACAAAGCTCAAGAGGGCAAATGGGCCTAAAACCCTTGTTAAACCCTTAAAGAGACCCGATTGGAGAAATGATACTAAATATTAATCCATATGGACCATTTTTCTCACTAAACCTATTGTAATTTTTATAAGACTCACTCAAGCTCCATCCCATGAAAGTTAGTTCTATGGACTTGTATGGATGCAGTGAAAAATATGGTATTTTTGACCATTCTTTGAGTTTTATAGGTTATATGAGTCTGAAGATGAAACAAACTTTGGAAATAATATTTATACTTTTTATAACTCCCTATGGTCATTTAATTCTATGAAAAAACTCCTAAGTGTCCAAACCAATAGGTTCATCTCAGCCAATCAAATTTGGCATATTAGACAAGCTAGTGATAACGGTGTAAAACTTCATGTGAACCAAATTTAAAGTGTCCATGATTATTCCAAGGCCATGTAAGGTATTTATAATTTTTTTCTACTCTTACCCATGGATTTTCATGAGTAAATGATGCCTTTTTGGATGCCAAGTTTATAGGGTGCATGAAAAGAAAGATTTCTAGATAGCAGATGATAATGTCTCATTTTGGGATGATTATAGATGACCAAGATTTCAACCAATGAATGGATATTCATGTATGATGTTTTTATACTTCATCCCAATCATCATACCTGGTCCTAGTTAGTTATGAGGCATTCAAATAGGGCTAATCATGAAGGCATTTTTTCAGAGCTAAAACAAGGAGTTTTATGCCACTTTTCATGAAGTTTATACATTTAATTAACACTTGGGATTCTTGACCTTTCATGTTTCATCCCATATCCTCTTCTTATGCATGAGTAACTAATTTTATCATCTTTAAAAGTGTCCTTGTGGCCCTTGAACTTCTCTTTTCTCGTCTCTCTCTCAAGTTCTATAAGAGCTAGCCATTTTGGCATTATACTTCATGTTCTACTTGAGTATGGTGAGGCCCTACTCATTTGTATACCTTTTGATCAATAATAACACTAATTTTTACCTCTTCCATGACTATGTTTATTTTGTTTATTTATACTATTTGATTTTGCATAAGTGATAACTCTTGTTTCCTTATCATGATTATTTCATTTTATCATCTATTTGTAGTTGGAAATATTCTTCTTATAGGTCATGTGAAGTGTTATATGAAATTTAAATGATTTAGTGATTTATTCTATTCATTTATTCCCTCATAGTCCTCTTGTCTAGTCCTCCTATCTTTGCACATTTGTCCATAACCTCACAATGTAACATTGATGTGAAAAGATGAAGATTGGAGAAGTGTATGTTTAGTTTGTCTCTTGGTTTCAAGTGTAACATGAAGTTGGTTGGATGTCACCATGTTATTTTGTGTATCATCTACCTTAGAATATATTTTTTTTAGTCATCTTTCTCCCTTTTCACCCCAAAAGTTAAGTGTAGTTGCAATCCAAAGTCGTACATCAAGGAAGCTAGCCCTATCTAGAAATTCACCTCATCCTTAGGCTACCCACAAGCCTATAGGTGTTTCTATTATGCCACTTGGATGAGGAGAGATAGGCATCTCCTCAAGGGGTGAAAATCCAAGTGAAAATAGTTATAAAATCAAAAACTCACCATAACTATTATAAATCTTCTAGCCATATATAAAATACTATACATGGCCTCCATATAATATAATCAAGAGCCAATACATGTAGTAAAATGTTATAATTAATCACATTTCACCTAAAATTATGTTAGTTATCAACCTACCTTTGTGCATACATATATATTTGTGACCACTCCGCATGTGGCATACATACTGGAGAAGACATCAATATGTGATGTAAGGCTAGACATGTAAAATGGTAGTTAACCCAAGACCACCACTATAGTCTTCCCATGTAAATTGATAAAGATATTTATATAAATTTATTAACATGGTATTTCCCAAATAATTTATCATATCTTGACTCTCAATATCCTCAGTGATATGATGCATGTGATATCAAATAATAACACTTCCTCCACCTATGGATATAAATTAATGAATTTATACATAAGTATTTATACACATGAAAAACATTTGATTATACAATAAAATAAAATAGCAGAGTCATTGGGGGAATAATCTATCCCTTAGTGCCACCATTTAATGTATTTGTATGTATTCCCCTTCATTATTTGATCCTCTACACCCTATACAATTTCATGTATGCCTAACATTGGGAATCATAATATCCTCCATACATCATCCATGTTAACTATCATCTCTCCTTTTGGAATCCAATATGTATAAGTATTTTCATTCCATTACACCTCTTAGATAATACATTCATAAAAATTTTACCATATGGCATGGTCCATAATATCCTAATATGACCTATCCTTTCTTTTACCACCAACTACCACTCAACATCAAAGAGATCAAGACCCAATATTATTCCCATGTGTCTACTATGAAAAAACTCCCTAACATGCATATCACCCTAAAAATACACAAAATAAAAAAATGGATTTATGATAAAATGCAAAAATAAAAATCAATACATAGATACATTTCCCCTCTATAGATGGGTGTCATAGATTAGATGCCTATGGAAAACACAACTGACAGATGGACACCTCTAGAAAACATTATAAGACACCTAAAATTATTTA